>CM047807.1:120253172-120489304 GCA_026214975.1 Gentiana macrophylla
GAGGACAGCTGAGATTGGTGGCGAGGCCCAGGCTTTTTGTTCTTTTCTTGGTCACTTCCCACCCACCAGGCGCGTGTTTGCATTCTCGAAGGTATTAGGGAAGGTACAAATATGGTACCTCTGCTGGTATAAATATCAAATTTTGATACCTATCAATTTTACCATTGAAGATACTAGTACCTTCACCATAGGCGAAGTGGAAAATCGGGTTGTGTGGACCTTTGACTTACACCGTCGAGTTGTGCCTTTTACGACGTGAAAATCGAATTAAGCGTAAGGTTCTCGGCGTTTAAGCGTAAGGAACCTACGTTTAAGCGTGAGATAAATTTGAATAATTGCAGCCACAATTTATTGAAATAACCTACGTTTAAGCGTGGGATCTACGTTTAAGCGTGAAAACTGCTGCGTTTAAGCGTAGAATATTTCAATAAATTAGGGAAGTTACAATAAATGTATATTTCTTTCGTTTTAACGTAGGTTAGAATGCATTTATCTACGTTTAAGCGTAGGTTTTCTCGTTTACAAAGCAATTATCTCGTTTGGAAGTGGTAGATGGCAATTAATGTTGTTGTAGGTACTTGTTCAATATACACCACATTCACGGGCTATTTTTCTCATTCCTTGAGTCTCTTGCATGTTAATATACATTATCAACCACTTAACTTCATCTTTCAAGTCCATTTCTTTATCTTTTAAGTCCATTTCTTCATCGTTCAAAGTACTTTCGAATGGGTAAGTTTTGCTATTTAATTTGTCTTAATTCAAAGTGCTCAATGTGATTATATTATTTATGCTAGTAATGAAATGTACTTAAACTAAATGTGTGTTTTTAGTAGGTTGTTTATGTAATGTTTATACATTTTAAGTAGTGTGTTTAAGTCTTTTCTTAATTAGTGTTATTGTTTAGGGTTTAATTAATAGGGTTTAGTGTAAGTAATGATATGTATTCAACTTGAAATGTGTGTTTTAAGTATTAATTATGTTATTTATATTGTAGTAATGATATGTATTTATCGAAATGTGTGTTTTAACTAGTGATTATGTTATTTATATTGTAGTAATGATATGTATTTAACTTGAAATGTGTGTTTTAAGTAGGTTGTTTATGTAATGTTTATACATCCCAAGTAGTGTGTTTAAGTCTTTGGTATTGTTCGATTCTAGTAAACTTTGGTATTGTTGATTTGGTATTGTAGTTTTGAGAAGTTGGGAAATTTGTTGTTGGTAGTAATGGAATTGTCGTATTGATGGTTTGATCTTGCATAAGGGTCTTTATTCTGCCCAAAAATAGTGCGAAAATGGCTACATTTGAGACCATTGTTATTAGAAATATTGATCACACTTAAACTTAGAGTGAAAGAGTTTTAAGTGTTAAAGTCTTAGTTTCCTTGTTTGAAACATCTTAAAAGGGAAAATAGTCTTTGTTTCCTTGTTGGGGTTTAATTAGTAGGGTTTTTCGTGTAAGTATATTTTGTTTTTATTTTGTTTTCTATTTTAATTAGTAGGGTTTTAAGTAAGTAAATTTGCTTAGGTAGGGTTTTGAATTATTATATTGAATGTCTATAATGACTTGAATTGTTTTATAAAAAAAAAGCGGATAATCGCAACTCTATGATTGTTGTCTCGTTCAACGGAGGAATTTACGTACGATCCTCTACATAACCGGTGGAATCATGTAAATGGATCGATGTTCTCATTATTTGTCCAAAGAACATAAGATTGAATCGTTGTTGGATAAATTGCATGTGAGGCTTGGTATTGACGGTCTGTTTCAAAGCTTGGCGTAAAAGCTTTGTTTACTTATGCTAGTGTGGGAATATACCACTGGTGATATCTTAGGCAGACGAGACTTTGAATGGTTACATCGAGCGGTCTCGGCAGTAAAAATGTGATTTTGCATGAATGCTCGCCCGCGATGGAGGCAAACAATGAACCGATATTTGAGGATGATGGCATTGATTTAAATCAAGATTGCAATCTTTGATGAGAGATAAATTAATGATCATTATTACGACATTTTACCCCGATATTAATACCACCTTGAGCATTATTGTACCAATTTAAGTCAATAATTACTTAATTTTATCCAAATATATAAATAGTGGTTATTATATAAATTATCGTATTTTATAAGTTTTATAAGTTTTGTACCGGTTTAATGCTTAGGAGTGTCGATGTCAGATTCTGCGGGTATTTGTGGTATTTTATTGCGGTTATAATAAACCAAAATCCCGAGTAGACACTTTTTGAGTTAAAACATATCTTTTGAAGGGTGTAAGAATATGCTGCGAGCAAAAGTTCAAGTGGATCGGCGTTTGTAATCTTTATTATCGAATTATATCTTGACGAACAAATGGCCCATCAAAAGTTATTTTCTGAAGAAGAGTCCTTCATGAAAGTTGTATATCTTTGAAAGAGCTTTCCAGCGCATTTTGAATCACGTTAATCGGAGGTCTACAACTCAAGATATGAATTTTCAAGTTTCGACTCAAAGCTGGCGATCCCGGATCGATCCAGTGGCTTTCCCGGATCGATCCGGCCTATCCAAAGTTGCCTATAAATATGGCAATTCTCATCAGTTTTCTTTGCCCCTCTCTTCTCCACCTCCTCCCCATTTCTTCCCCTCTTCTTGGCCTTAGGCCGTCCCTCTCTTCTTCTTATTTTTATTTTATTTTGTAGATCATATATATATATATATATATATTCTATGTATGAATATATATGTTATATATAGATCTAGATATTTTCATCTTTTTTTATTTTATTTTTAAGGCCCGTATGTATACATATATCTATGTATGTATATATATGTTTTATATTTATAAATAAAAGTAAACCTGTTATAATCTTTCGAGAGGATTATCAGGAAGTTGTATTGAAGAAGTTGTTATTTTAGGAGGATCGACTTAGATCTGCAATAAGCGGGTAATTTTATCAAGTATTATGTTTGTTGTTTCTATATATAAATAAAGTAGATATAGTATCGTTATAATGGTGGAATGATTATCAAAAATTGTTGATCTGGCGGAAATGACCCCGATTCAACAGTTGTAATCGGTAATCTATTCTAATATTATGATGTATACTATATCTATAATGATGTTAAGCTAAAAATATATCTAGCCAAGATATAAATCTGAATTAGTTATCTTTTTATAGATCTGGATGATTGACTATGGTAAAAATGATTAAAAATTAATTATAATGAATCTCTTTCTATTTACACTTAAATGTACGGATAGAAAGACCGGAGGGTAAATTGGCGAATGACAAAGCAGGAGTGACCCGTGCTTAAGATGACATTGGACGGATGACTAGGCGTATGACAATTTCATGCGCTCGTGTGAGGAGGAGTTATGCAGCTTAGGAGTACACCGGTTCATATATAATTTACACCTTGAATAAAGGAAGATGCATCTCATTTATTTCTCTTAAAAGATATAAAGTAATTCGATGCGTATATTCTTGGCTAGATCAAAAATATATATATTATCTATTTTATATATATATATATATATATATATATATATATATATATATATATATATATTCTTGTTTTACTAACAATCTAACTAATCTAACTATCTAACCGAGAAAAATGGTAAAAGCTGCGACTTAGATCGAGTTAATAATAAGCTTGGTGTTTAACCACACTTTGAATTATGCCTTCATTTCCACGAGGATATGACTGACTCACCACTTTATGCTACAATTTGACCCGGTACTGATTTGCGGTAAGGATCGTAACACCTAGAAAAGGTCCGTCAAATGCCCCGGATGATAACAATAATTGGATTATAGTCTTGGTAATTTACCTTATCCGGTACAGAACTTTACTCTGATCAAATTTTAATCCATTGAACAGCGGTATGGATGTAGTGGGTTTGAAAACCATGTTCTACACAAAGGCTTGGTGAAGCTTGGACCAGCGATTTTGGTATGAACGATCGGACCAAGTCATAATCTTTCAAATCAACCTTCAAGTAGTCATGTTCGTGTTGAAATGGTTGGTGAATACCTTTGCTCCGTTTGAATTCGGTCTGCAAGTTATAATGTTATAAATAGCCAATCACGTAATCCGTTTGATATCCTCACAACCAACCTTCAAGTAGTCGTGCTCAACCTATCCATGACCATATAATTTGTTTGGTGGATCGGTCACTGATTTTTGGCTTCTCCGTTTGCACCTCGTATTCAAACCGATCAAGCGGGCATGGATGACAACAATAATCGAGGGTGCCAATGCTAGGGCTAGCGTCACGAGAAGATTATTCATGGAGGATTCCACATTTGAAGATGATGATTTACGCGGTGTCTATATACCGGTATGTTACATATGAATGGCGTGAGCAATTGTTCATTGGGAAGCAATATGATTGAAAGAAGATTTTAATTTGAAAATAAAATCGTATCACGGTTGCCAATAATTTCGAGATGAGATTGGGTAGGTCGGACACACGTTGCTTGTATTACATGTCTAAGCGATACATGCAAATGGCATGTAAGAGCGAAAAAGGTGAAGACAAATACAACACATACATTTGAGATCACAACATTGAATGATGTGCATACTTGTGCCTCTCGGGATCACGGATAATGACAATCGACAAGCAGCACCTATTGTTATTGCGAGTGTGCTAAGTCGAGAAAATGAAAGAACTTCGGCAATGAGTATAAACCCGGACATATTATGGAGGACATGCTCACAACTTACGATTATCTGATTGACTTATGACCAAGCATACCGAGCTCACGAGATGATGAGAATCTTGGTTAGAGGTTCACCGGCGGAGTGTTACAATCACGATACCCTCGTACTGTGGATGGTGCGTGAGGCCAATGAAGGGACCTATGTTGACTTTCGGCTTGATAATCAGGAAGGTTCGGTAGTTGTTTCATGGCTTTGGGAGCAAGTCGTCGTGGTTTCAAGTATTATCGACCTATTTTGTGTGTGAGCGCCACTCATCTAAAAACCCGTTTCTCGGGGCAACTATTTGTTCTTTATTCTTTGTAGATGCCGGTGACCACTATTCCTGTAGCCTTGGTATTCTTTGAAAAAGAATGCAACCATTAATGGGGTATTTCATGAGACAATTGAGGGTGGCCATTGAAGGTATCCATCTTGAAAATTTGAGCTTTATATCGGCGGACACAAGGCTATTAGAAATGCGGTTGGTCGGTATTTCCCAATGCATATCACGGTGTTTGCTATCATCATTTAAAGGGCAATCTAACAAAAAAATGGAAGGATTACGGTTTTGTGAAGACACATTCTATCAAGCAGCCTATGCATTCTCGGAGGCCAAATTTCTTTGAAAATGCATACTAATCAAGGCACAATGTCTTGTGGCATATCTAAAACTAGAAGAAATAGGTGTTGAGCGGTGGGCGCGTGCCAAATTTCTGGGAAAGATCGCGCCTTAATGACAAGCAATTCTGTTGAAAGTTTCAATTGTGCGATTAGAGGAGCTCGTCATTGGCTGTTCACAGCCTCTTGGAATTCATTAAAGCTACAACTTTGAGAGATGGTATAATGATAGATAGCGAGGCGCTTGATTAATCTTGTTGTGTTAGCACGGAGATCGATAAAATAGTGGCTTGATATTACTTGCTAGAAGGAAGTTCGGGGTTAATCCTATTAACCTTGATGAGTTTGAGTTCATGGAAATAACTTGCTTCATGGGACGGTAAATCTACGAGAGAGGAAGTATTATTGTGGTTATTTTGAGAAAATGGAAATACCATATGCGCATGCTATAATGGCCATAACAAACATGAATTAGTCCACATGAACTACATTAGCGGTATTATAAGTGAATGTTTCAAGGAGATTTACATGGGTAGCATATATCGATTCTAACGAGGAGGATTGGGATGTTCGGGCGGTAAGAAACATGAAAGTCGAGTGCCTAATATGAGATATGCGCTTTGATGCGGTGGAGCTCAAGAAGAGTAAAATTAATACCACTAGAATCCCTTACGAATAGGAGCGTCGAGGCTATCGAGAATATATGTACTAGCTTTGCAAACATCCAGGACATAATGAGCGGTTGCCATAATACGGTAGGAAGTCATTGATTTTTGTTATGGTGGTATTAGAATGGATCGTTATTGTGTAACGTATTAATAGAATGTAGTATTTTATTAATGGATTGTAGTAATGATTGTATTCGGTTATTAATCGGAATCAAGTTTGTCTTGTATTACACTACCTCTGTAAAACTAACATTAATTATTACGGGGCTTACACACAAGAAAAAAGAGTAATGATACAGGGCTTACAAACATAAAAACAAAGAGTAATGATACATTGAGATAACAATAAGATGGCGCTTAAATAAACTAAGGGTGATCATTAAATAGGATAGGATGATGCCTAAATAAATGATCTTCAATATTTAGTAATCTCACATTAAACACGGCGTGATTTTCTATAGGTTGATCAATGACTTCAAATTTGCATTCATCTCACGCATTTAGGTCATTGTCCGTAATGAAATTATTCAACCCGCTTAAAGCGAACTTTTGATTTACCATATAGACAATTCTAGCAGGCCATGATTCCCTGTGGCAATTCGCGATTCCACGGTCTTGTTTAGCAACATGTCGTTTGTTCTCATAAATGCCTTTGGAATACTCTACAAATCACAAACAAATTTAAATATTGTTTCAAAATGAGGAAAAAATATCAAACAAGAAAACAACTAAAAATATATTAAATATCTCACCACATAATAACAACCATGTGAAAATACCCGAGTTTGGCGTAAATGCGAAAAAAGGGGATTTTGGTTACACACACTGCATCATCATGCATCATCTTTCTTCACTCTCGGACTCGAGAAAAAGTCTTTTCACAGAAGTGTGATCCATCACAATAGTGTCGAAAGTGAACCTCCCACTGTGTTCAAACACTTTATAAACTCCTCTCATTCAAGTAATGAGCATACATCTCCTCAACCTTCCCGAAAAGCGAAGAATTCCATTATGCGTGGCTCCCAACCCTCACTTCCCGTGTCACTAATCGGATTTTGAGAGCGGCCTATCTAGGTTCCTCAGCGTGTCGTTCAACCTATTAACGTATGCTGGAGGTAGTGTCTATGAAAAAAAGAAACATTTCACGTTTGTTTGATCATAATACAAGTAAGATAAAAGTAAGTTAATTAATAATGACATACCAAACTTGTTGCGAAACCGCCATCAAGAACTTTAAAGAAACGATCATTATCCATTTGCTTCAGTGTAGATTATAAATTGAAAGGTGAAGAAGTGGTTAGTTTCTCTTTACACTACTTAAAAGAGTTTGAAGAAATGAGAGAAATGGCTCGTACTTGTACAACAACAATAATTGCCATGTACCACGCTAGTACTTGCATTCCCTAAGTTTGGGCGTAGAGAATGTTGCATTCCTACGTTTGGGCGTAGGTTATCTATGTTCAAGCGAGAGAATGTTGCGACCATACATTTGGACTAGGTTCTCTGCGTTCTACGTAGAGAATGTTGCATTACCTACGTTTGGATGTACATTCTCTACGTTTGGGCGTAGAGAAATTCAAATTGAATGTTGCATTTTAAGTTGAGTTGTTTTTAAGCAGTTGAATACTCATCAAAACAACATACACCCAAAATATAAATGGCTACCAACATACAACAAAATACCAAAAATATAACATACACCAAAAATTCCTACAGAGTTTGTCAAAACAACATACACAAAAATACATATATATCTACTATTTGATTAAATAAATTTGTACACAAAGTTTCTTTCTTAGCGGCATATTGTCATGATGGATCGGAGAAAAGTTTTCCTTGTGCATCAAATGCTCAATGAACTTATTTGTGTATACCACGATCACCCACTGTATAATATGAATAGTGTAAGAATAGTATAAAGCGTATAATATAATAAATAGTTTGAAGTTTATAACACTTACAGAATTGACATTTGTGAGTGCAATTCAGGTTTTACTATTCGACATCAAAAGAGGTTTAGCGGGATCAACCATTTGTGGGAGTTGGCGTGAGCGAGCATCCGTCTCGACACTCTCTAAGCGAAACACCAGCGCTTTGATGTTTTCTTCACATCATCCTTATCACGGTGCCCGGCAGACAATCCCGCACCCTAATCTTCCATTCGGAAATACACTGCCCGGCGGTGCCGGTGAGCGTAACTAATGGACCAGGGAATGTAGATCATGGTGTTTTCATCCCGTTGCTTGACTACCCGATCCACAAAATGCGGAATGACCGTTACATGCAGCGGCTTTCACGATCTACATGACCTTGCCCTTGGCGGCTAATTCGAGTATGCAATGGCCTTATGAAGCATCACGGAGCTACGAGGGTGGCGGCAATAGTCGGAACATCAATGTCTGGAGGAGTCTCGTAAGCCCAAAGCGTAAGGCATGTATAACCCGCTTGTATCGTCACCTGCGCATGCACTTTCGTTGTAGGTATTCATCATGCGACCAGATCTTTCTATAAGTCGATCCACAACCAAGTACCCGTGGAAAGTCATTTAAGCCTACTACATTCTCGACCAAATAGAAGGTCTCACGAGGTACCTTAGTAGTCGTCATGAGCCATCGTAATACCGTGAATAAGGTAGACTAAACTACCACGGTAGAGAACTTGAGGATGCTCACCCTCGTCAATAACCATCTCTCAATATCCGGTATGGTGATCGGTTTTGGAGTCGGGATGATGGATGTGGCGTATGTCCCCCGACCAAAACACACTGGAATAAGCGCCAGGAGCTTCCGGGAGATCACCAAACCTAAAACCGGTCATCATGCAAAACTCCGCCTACCGAACTTAGCGTGTCGTCTCACCAAATCTAAAATGAAGCTCACGGCCACGTTCGGATAAGCGGCCTTTGAAACATACATATTGCAAAACTTTGGTGAGCGCGGTGCTCGTACATTTGAATGAATTCTCCAAAAAACCCACCTCTCAATGTTGCCTCAAATCCGATCCTTCCATTATGAATGTCAAGAAGATCCGAGAGCTTAGTCTTTTCCTCCTAAAAGTCCATGTCAAATTTTCCTTTACTTTGTAGACTTGATTCAGTGAGTGCCAATCATTGTTAACAAATAGCATTGTTTCAAGTCAATCACACACGTATACTAGTCAATCACAAGCTTTATACACTAACATTGTGAAGTAAATCAACTATATAGTACATCTAATACCAAGAAGAAAAAGCAGGCTACCGATACAAATGATTAATGTAAGTGTAAGTGTGATCAATATTTCCAATAACAATGGTCTCGAAAAGCGAGCCATTTTCGATACCATTTTGGGTAGGAGCAGCACCACTTATGCATGATCAAACCATCAATCTCACCAGTCAAGCCTCGATCAATCTCAACATATACAAGAAAAAATGCATAGTAACACCATTACTATTACTTTATCAACTTAAATGTCCCAAATTTAAACATACACAGCCACATATTGCATGTTTTATCAAATTACAATCAAGACTAACCTAAACCTTATAAGCTGGAAAAATGCATAAAAAAATACAAAGAGGACTTAGAAGCAGGTTTTACGTCAGGGCGTAGAAAACTACGATCGAGCGTGAAAACCAGACCTAAACACAAAATTTCTCCACTTAATCGTCTTCTTCAAAATTTCTCCTTACTTGACCCACGTAAAGAAAAATCAGGCTAATCCCCTACATTAGTCAACAATATCAAACTAATCACCACAAGGCCAACAAATATCGGGCTAATCACCCTTTACAAAACACTAAAAATTGGAAAATATATACAACATAATTTAGGAAAACAATATAACAATAAAAGCGTTTTAAATGCATCATGGGGAAACACATACACTTTCTATATTGCTTTGATCCATTATGCTTGAAGCGAGAGGTGCCAAATCCCGAATATTTGGTGCAAAATCGCGTCAAGCGTAAAAAAGCGTGAAAGCGTAGGGATTAAAAGCTAGTGGAAGGGGATAGAAGAGAGAGAGTGTTATTCAAAACCCGTGAGGACGCTTACCGTTAAGCGTAGGGTTACCTGCGTTTAAGCGTCTTTGAATCCTGCGTTTAAGCGTGAGAAATTTGAATAATGCAAACTTTGCAATTTATTTAAATAGCTGCGTTTAGCGCAGATTAACTGCGTTTAAGCGTGGGTTATTTGATAAATTAGGAGTTCTGATTATTGAATTTTCTGCGTTTAGCATAGGATTCATTCGTTTAAGCGAAGAAGAGCACTACGTTTCTGATTTTCAGAAGTCGTAAAGATCTGGCGCGATTTGCGAGTCGAAGTGCATGTGTGGCGCGAATTTTTAATTTTTGTCCTATAGGTGTCAAAAAATAGGTTTGACACCCAACTTTCGACTTGCTCTTATGTTATATAATAATTGTGGTATTGGTTCCGGAAAAAAAAAAAAAATTAAAAAATTCTAGAACTAAATTAAAAAAACCCAAAGAAATCAAAGTTGAAACTCAGTCAAATCCGGAGTTTTAACGTCTCTAATTGAATCTAGAAGGTGACGTATCCGATAAATTAAGTCTCATCCCATAACTTTAGCCCCGTGCCCCCATCATCGTCATCATCTTTGATTTTTTCTCACTAGAATCTCGCCAAAATTCACACCCTCCCCACTAAAAAAAAGCTCCACAAATCTACAAAATCCCCCACTTCCCTCCTCCTTCTTCCTCCAATACTTTCTCTTCCACCGATGGATTCCATCACTCTAGTCTGCACCGCTTCTTTGCTTGCAGGTGGGCTTTACTGGTTTGTATGCATTCTGGGTTCCGCCGAGCAGAAGGGCAAGCACGCCGTCAACCTCTCCGGCGGCTCTATTGACCGTGAAAAAGTTGCAGATAATTATAAACAGTATTGGTCTTTCTTCCGCCGTCCTAAAGAGATCGATACAGCCGAGAAAGTTCCCGCCTTTGTTGATACCTTCTACAATCTCGTAACAGATATCTACGAATGGGGTTGGGGCCAATCTTTTCATTTTTCCCCTTCTGTTCCAGGTAAATCGCATCGGGATGCTACTCGGACTCATGAGGAAATGGCGGTGGATCTGTTGGGAGTGAATCCGGGTTCTCAGATTCTCGATGCCGGAGTGTGAGTCGGAGGGCCGATGAGGGCGATTGCAGCTCACTCCGGCGCTAATGTCGTCGGAATCACTATTAACAGTACCAGGTGAAAAGAGCTCGCGCGCACAACAAAAAGCTGGCCTTGATTCCCAATGCGAAGTGGTGTGTGGCAATTTCTTGCAGATGCCGTTCCCGGACAACAGCTTCGACGGCGCGTATTCAATTGAAGCCACGTGTCATGCTCGAAGCTAGAAGAAGTATACAGCGAGATTTACAGAGTTCTAAAACCGGGAAGTAAGTACGTTTCCTATGAATGGGTGACGACGGAATTGTACTCGCCGGAAAATCAAGAACACGTGGAGGTAATCAACGGAATCGAGAGGGCGATGCGCTGCCCGGATTGAGAAATTACAAGGACATAGCTGGAGTAGCCCAGAAAGTAGGATTTGAAGTGATTAAAGAGGAGGATTTAGCTAAGCCGCCGGCGAATCCATAGTGGACGAGGCTGAAGATGGGAGAATTGCATACTGGAGGAACCACATTGTTGTTACTGTGCTAGCTTTTCTAGGGATTGCTCCAAAGGGTTGTTGATGTTCATGAGATGTTGTTTATAACAGCTGATTATCTGACCAGAGGTGGCAGAAACAGAATTTTCACTCCTATGCATATGATTCTATGCAAAAAGCCAGAATTGAAGAAATCTGAGAAGAAAGAAGATGATGATGCTGTTGCTGTCTAGTGCCCCCCCATTAGTTGTTTTGATATTATTTCATAAAGAGCTTAATGATGGATGTAGAAGGTTAAATTTGTGTCTGTTGGTTTTTCTGATTCTTATTTTGTTGTTGTTCTTCTTTTTCTTCTTCTTCTTCTTCTTCTTCTTCTTCTTCTTCTTCTTCTTCTTTAAGTTATTATTCATGTTTAAAAGTTGTTTATGGCTTAGTTTAAGTGTCGTCAATTACAGTTACCTGTTTGCTAAGACTTTTGTAGTACTGTATTTGGTATTTTTGCCTCCTTTGATATAGAAAGATTATAACTTTTTTTCCTTGGGAATTCAATTCAGTTTTGTTTGGAAAAATTGCATGTTTTCCTTGAAATGCCAACACTATTATTAGCCTTGGCAATTCCAAATGAAGCTCTAACAATAAGGTTAGCCCAACAAATTATAATTATTATGGTGTTTGTTGCCTTTAGCATTATCTATTTGATTTTGGGGCATAACTCTCATTTGCCAAATGAAAAAGAAAAAAACAATGTGTTAAAAGTGTTATTCTTTGCCTTTTTTTTAAGCGAGTTTGATAAGATTTATCGACTTCTCTTATTAAAAAAATAAAATAAATTATGTATACACAGATAAGTGGATGCTCTCTAAGACAGACAGGCTCCAACTATTTGGATTTTTTTTTTTTTTTTGTGCTTGAAGAATATTTAAAAGGAAGAAATAAAAGAAGGTGGTCATATTCATATGGACCTATGTTGTTTGTATGCATGTTGACAAAAGGAACTGATTGTAAAAATAAATCTGAAAGGAAAAAAAAAAAGAAAAGCATCATTGTTGAGTCGAGATGAGTTGTCTTCATCTTATAGTAGATTGTCTTTTTTTCTTTTCTTTAGAAAGTGTGTATGTGGTCGGAAAGTGATTTTACACGTGTGGGGTGTAACATGTCATGTGTGAGAACCCTTTTTTCGTTTGTTTGGTTGAGTTATTATATAAAAATAAATCATATGGTGGCTTTGCAAATCTCTATGAAAGATGCTCTGTATATACTTTTCTAAAAGCAATAATTATTATTATTATTATTATTATTATTATTATTATAATTCCATTGCTAGCTATTACAACTCGTCGTATACCATGTTTTTATCTTCCCTTTTTGGGTTTATGTCCACAAACACACACTCCATAACCTTTGGGACTTTATTTTTTGTTTTGTTCCCACTACACCTTATTATTTAGGGGTAATGAAGTCTGAGAAAAATATTCTGAAATTAGAGAATATGTGACTTTTAAAAATGTTGCATCGAAACAAAATTGTAGTGAAAAAGATGATATCACTAATTATAAACAAATCACGATGTCCATCATCATTCGCGCCATTCTTGAAAATTAGGGTTAGAAAATTGAAAGCTCATTGTCTCTGCGATTTCAAAGACAAGAGCAGAAATCATCACAAAAATTGGAATGGCGAATTCGAGATGCATAATCGTTATCTCTATTTTGCAACCATTTATACTCAATCGAACAGACTTCGAAGCTCAAAAAAATATGCTTCAGATAAGCTTGAAATATGCAATTTTCAATTTCTTCAAAAAAATTAGGGTTCGAATTCACCTTTGCATCTTCCTTTCATCTGTTCAGGTAACAAAACTAGTGAATAAATTTCTCGAAATGGTGAAAACAAGATCGAAGTCAGCTGGGAAGCAAAAAACCGATGGAACAATTACTAAGTAAATCTTAAATCAAAGAAATTCTTTTCTCTGTTTCACCCGTTTACTAGTGAGATTTGAGATTTACATCATTTTGATTGTTTTTAGTGAACATTTACTCAAATTCACTATAATATGCTTTGAATTTTTATCACGGTACATTATACGACAAACAAGATCAAAGTCAATTTGGAAGCAAAAAAGCGATGGAACAATTACTAAGTAAGTACTAAATCGAAGAATTCTTTGCTTTGTTTCACGCCGTTTACTAGTTGAGATTTCTGTCAATTTGATTGTTTTTAGTGAACATTCTTTGAAATTCACTATAATATGCCTTTGAATTTTACTAGGAATCATGGTGATATTGTTAGGATTTTTATTCTTTGCAAGTTTTAGTACTCATATTATTTGCTATGTTTTCTTGAATCTCTTGGATGATAAATCTATCATTTCGATTGCTTTTCTCAATGAGAAATCAAAGAAAATTATGTTTATACAAATGAATGTATACAAAAATGTATTCATTGTATATTTTGTGTGATTTGTGCAACATATATGTTATAACGTGCTTATGATATTCACTAAAATTTGTTGTAATATGAATTCACTTTGCTATAACATGCATTCACTTTTTACATGCAATCATGGTGATGTTGTTATGCATTCCTATTTTATGCATGTCAGGAGATATATGTACACAAAGTCGATTCACTAGGCCAAGAAATATTAATGGAAATTCACTTTACCATTTTATTCACTTTGTTTACATACATTCATCTTGATGTTGATTAAATTTAAAAAGTCGATTCCTTACTTGTCATCACTAACTACTTTAGTTTTAACATAATTGCTTATCATGATCATGTTTAACTAGTTTACAGCATTTAGGTTCCTCAAAGTTTGATTCACTAAGAATATTCACTCTGATGATAATTCATGTAATACACATTAAACACCTTGCTATAGAGGCATATTTGCCCATTATCACACTTATTATGTGAAGATTGGTACAACTTGTTAAAATTAATGTAGCTAATTGTCTACTACCCCTGTTTCTCAATTTTTGTGTTTTAGATCGTAAAACAACTTGATTCATAAGAAAATTCTTTGAGGCAAGTATTGAATGTTAACTCGTTCACTTTACTATTTATTCATTGTTTGCATGCATTCATCTTTGATGCTCTTTAAATTCAAGTCATTCATTACTTGTCATTTACCCAATTTAGCTTTAACATGATTGCTTATCATTGTCATGCTAAGCGATTTTATCACTATGTTCTGAAAGTTTGATTGACTAAGAATATTCACTACAAGGAATATTGACAGTACATGCATCTGAATGTCATATTGATGACACAAACTGTGATTCAAATGCCAAACAAATTCACTAACAAAAAAATGTGTTGTTTGCATTGATTTTTCGAGTCTGATCAATCTGAAACAACATCTCATATCAATTGGATGCATATAACATCATACATGAAAAATTGATAGGAAGTCACATGAACATTATGCAGCAAACTCCTTTTAAGCTCTTCTTCAAAGCTATTGACGAAAAGAGGATATGTTCCAACATGTGAAAAGACCAAGTTTTGGACAACATCATAAGCGCATCGTGCACGAAAAAGAGAATCAAAATTGGAAGAGAATCTTTATCGGAATCGTGGGGTGATATCAAGCTAATATTTGGAATCATGGATGGCAATTTAAAAGTTGACAAGTACCACGGGAAGAAGGTCAAATCTGAATTTATGAGATAGAGTATTCCCAAATGCCCAAAACATCACGACCAAAATGATGAAGGAAAAGTTAGTAAAACTTGTGGACAATGAAGACACATTGTTGTGGTAGACACCGTGTGAGTCTATGCCTTTTGATATTTCAGGCATGTTTCTTCACAAACACTGGACAGACGATTGCGTGAAATATGTGGAGGACTTGGACACATTGAAACACTACGATTGGTCTTCTGCCATCTATGACACACTAATTCAGAGCCTTGAAAAAAAGAGCAAAAAGCCTCGTACAGTGATTGGATGCACTAGTTCACTCTTGGTAAGAAATTCTAGGTTTTTTCCAAATATTTCTTATTACATGTGATTGCATATTAACAATTTCTTATTCTATTGTAGTATTGGATGTGTGAGCATGATAAAACAATGAAGCCAAGAAAGAGGAGGATCGATGAAGCATCAAAACCAAGAGGACACAACTTCAATTCAATATTCGGGAATTCCAAGGTGCACAAAGTGGGACTTGAGCACTTGAACAAATTTGTGAACAAGGCAACAATCATGGCTTTGCCTAATCAAAGTGTAAAGCTGCATCTCTATGCCAAAAAGTTTTCATGCCATTCATTTACATTCATTCAACGACACAATTCAACTTTGTTTTAAAAATATATACATAGGTCATATGGGTGAATTGGAGCTACACCGGTGAGCTACAAGCGATGCGGATTTGACAAAGAATCGAGTTGGACACGATTGATTTTGAAGATGACATTCTAATGCAACAACTCAAACTCGAGAATCAAACTCAACCGGTGGCAATGCACGAGCAAGACAAAAATGCACAATTCATGGATGAACCATCGAAGAGGATTCACACATAACAGTTGGAAGAAGCGGCATCAAAATGACTTTATCATTACGAAGAAAATGCGATTTCATGGATGAGGATCCATTTGAACATAATGTCCAAGGCATGTTGGAGTTGAGAAAAAAAGAAAGATGTTCTATTGAGAAGACAGTTAAGGTAATTACGGCTAACAATAACATGAATTCAACGTAATAATTCCCGTATCGGTAAATCATTTCATATATTCATCTCATTTTGTCAACGATGCCTTGCTTATTCACTATCAAATTTCCTTTGTAGTTTGAGATCCTTATTGAGAATCACTCTTTGATCTTCGTTAGTGAATCTCATGAAAAATTTCAAAAGCATGCATTTTCCGACCAATTGTTTTACTAGATATACTTTTATAACATACAACATTTCATGAATGTAGGAAAGGGATGACAAGGCGAGAAAGTTTGAAAGCAAAAGTTAAGAGGATGAAGAAAAAGTTGAGAAAATTTGGGCGAAAGAGCATGAGATAAGCAAGCGAAGGAAGAAATTAGAAGAAGCGAGCAGGTGAGCTACTTGTCAAATGAAAAAATTTGAGGAAAGGAGAATGAGATCAAATCCAAGATTTTCAATGAATTGGAGGAGGTATACAAAGGTGTAGTTGATGAGTGCGAAAAAAGAAAATCTTTGGACTTTTAGCTTCACTGCGATGCTTTAATAAAGATCACAATCTTGAAACATGTAAATGAAATGAGATCAAGATTGAAGGAATTTGAACATCAGATGAGAAAGAGTGGTGATGAAGGCCTTTGAAGAGATCGAACAGCTGAACACAAGTCGGCGAGAAAAAGTGAAGCATCTTGAGGATGAGAACTGCACAAAAGAAGCTACTATTTCTGAATTGAACTCAACCGTGAGTGACCTACAGAATAGATTGGATGTGTTCGAAGAAATGAAAAAATCGTATGGAGCAAAATAAAGGAACAACACACAACAATTGATGCTCTTCATACAGAAAATTGAGAATGCAACAGTGCATGCAGTGACACAGCAATATGGAAACACAGATGCTAAGCAAGTACAAAAATCTTTGAAGCAAATTTCACGTGGAAAAGCAATAAAAGAAAGAAGCGAAACGACAAGAAAGGATGATGACTTTGTATATCAGGAAGATAAGAAAAGAAGAATTGAAAGTACGGACTTGACCAATGATGCTAGAATAGAAGATGTCAAAGGATGGAAAAAAAAGCGTGAAAGTCGGTTTAAAAGAAGAAAATTTGGTTACACGTGTGGGAGAAAATAACCGAAGAAGCATTTGGTTATTTACACACAACAATGAACAAACATGGAAGATTGTAAGTAATGATAGTTAACATATTTACGATTACATTTTATTCGGTTTATATAATAATAAAATTGTGTGAACAATGTTTGAGGGGAGTATGGTGGACATTGAGAGTGGTACCACAATCACTTTGTCCATGACATGGTGAAATTACTAGAGGATCGTTCATTGCGAGACAAGGTAAACAATTCGATCTAACTACTTTTCTCGACAACATTCCAAGAAACCAACTAACAAATGACATGTACATTTCTGAGGTTATCGATGCATTTGCAACAATGCTAGCGAGAAATGAAGAAGTCAAAAGGAATTTCACATATTGCGAGCATCAACTTGGGTGAGATCAAAATTTCTTGAATGGTCGTTATAAGTATTCACCATTCACTTGCAATATACTTTGAAACATTTACTAAAAATCGGTGTGAATACATTTTCATTTGTGTATAATACATAACAAAAAATGGTGATTGATTGGGCGTCTTGCAAGAAATATGAAACAGCGGGAACTACTCAAATCATTTTGTCGATAGTATGAAGCCACATCGGAAAAGGCAAAAATATTCTTATTCCGTTGTCTTTGTCGGTGTGAAGCATGAATCATATCATTGGATATTAATCACATTTGCTTGGGTGAAGAAGGAGAATGGCACATGTACAACTCATTGGCTAGCGGGAAGGTCTTTGTTGACCACTTTGAGAAAAATGCACTTGACATTGTAAGTATTATTTGTATTTGTGTTGTTAATATTACAGTAAAAATTTCTATACTAATCAAATGTGTTAAACATGTGTTAATTTTCAGCAAAAATACTTGTGGAAATGCTTTTGTCCATCCGGTAAACTAAAACCCAAAAAAATCAAGAAGGTTGCAAAGCTTCCACTTGAGGATCGGATCGTAAGTATTATTCATTAGACTTTTGATTCATACATGTAATGGAAATAATGGTGACAAGTTTAATGTGAATGCCAAATTTTACTGAGGAATATTTGCGCAATATATGTCATGTACTACATCTGCAGTTGCACTTAATCGACCAATTGACAAGAAAGGAACAGCGATGGAGTTCAAGATTTCAAAGCTTTCTTAGTAAATAATATTATATCTAATAAGATGAACATTGCAATGTTGGCAAACATAGCATTAATGTGTAGATGCCGAGGATCTACACAACTTATCTTCATATTAGCACAAACATCACTTTATTAATGTGTATGCCAAGTGAAACCTATTGCTTATTTTCTTATATACGTCTAAAATGACATGATTTGAATTATTGTGGACAAGATTTGAATTACAAGGAGACAACTATTTCAATCAATGTTTACATATTTCAATTATTAAGTATTCTCTTTTCTTTTTGTCTATTGGTTGATTAGTAAATGTATCATTTTGATTCATAAGTTCGATTACTCTGATTACTCTTGTGAAAAATTCGTTTGTTTGAAATTCATTGTTAAAATTCTTTGTTAGTCAAAAATTCACTTTTAATATTCTTTAGTGAATTTATGATGATGTGATGAAAAGTGTTGTAACAATATAAAACCAACTCTCAAAACAAAACAAAGTTCATTACAACAAAAGTTTGGTGAATTTTTCATCAATTTGGATTGTTTGCATGCATTCATTTTGTACATAACATATAATACAATAATGCACACAATGCTACAAACACAACAGGAAAGAACATTCAAATAAAATACATAAAACACAAAGATATAATTCATAGACTTTGTATGGGACTTGGAGCATCCAAGATGTACAGAACCACGATGTAAAATATAAGAGTCAATAGTTAAGTCACTCCATTAAGAAGAACAGAGTCGCAAAATAATAAGCACAAGCTAAAATATGAAAATGTCTAGAATAGCAGAGTTATACTAATGAATGTCATCTACATCATAACAGAAGCAACACATGTCCTCGATTATGATGCTGAAATAAGGCACCGACCGCACATCATTTCCCGTTTGGATTCACCTCAGATGGAATTCGCCTCTTCTTTGGCCTTCAGGGTTGCCTCTTTGAAATAGGAGGTAAAACATCAACATTGGAATCCTGCGGCTCGTAAACCAGCGACAGCGGATGGATTGCAGATTCATAACAAGCGACATATGAACTCGAGCGGAATCCAACATCAACAAATTCATGCAAGGGAGACCGACTTTCATTATACAGCCTACCGCATGATCACATGGGTAACCATTCAATTGCCAAAACTTACAAGAACAAGTAAAATTCTCAAGATCAACCATACAAGATGGTGTTGAACGCACTTCAAATACATATCCACTTGAATTGATGATAATCCAATTCTTTGATGCAGCAAATGAATCTGCTAATATCTTGTCTACACTTGGGCAAATGCGAGAATTCCATGAAGCACAAGCGGACCTACGTTCTATAAATAAATCAATGGATCTCATTATGTAAAAATATACAAGAGCATTTAAAATACTTAATACAAAAAGCAATTAAGCGAGAAACATACGAGAAATTTGATTCATAATCTTCAAGCGCTTGAGCATCGATCATAGTACATATGGGTAATTGCCTCTCTTTTACAACCCACGAATTAAATGATTCTCTTGCACTTGAAGACATTTCACCATATCACATGCCTTTAAAATGAGCATTAGTCCATTTTTTTGAGTAAGTAAGCGAAGAAATCATCTACAATTGTCTTACCCTCTTGTAACATAACACTCATCAAACTATCATATAGATCATTGTTGGTGCATAAGCACTGCTTTATCGCAAAAGATAAACCATACGCTTCTTAAAACCCTTGCTTGAATCTAGAACCTCACAAATTTGTCTTTCAAATTCAACTTAATATGAAAAATGCAAAAGCATGAGTGCGAATCTAGGAAAACAATAGGCTGGAATCTATTAAACGGTATTTCTATCCGAAATAAGCGTAATTAAGCTTAGTGGGATCAACTATGTTCTTCAAATTCATAAAGAACCAATTCCGAGTTTCGGTATTTTGAGTCAACAACCAGTAAAACAAGCGAGGTACAAGCTGATACAAAAAAGCAGTTCATATCAACACGTCAAGTAATAAAAGAAGAAAGTAACACACAAAAAAGCGAGAAAAAATGAATAAACCAACAACACAACTCAGCCATAGAATGAATACGATGCGCTTGATCACCATCTTTCTATTGCCGACAAAAGTGAGCTTTAAATTGCGTTTTCAAATGAGCTCCATCCAAACCACGGCATTGGCGGCAATGCTTAAATCCTCAATGCGGTCATGAAACACCTCTTAAAAGCGACTTGAAACCTCATCAACTTCAATACCACATAAGAGCGGGGTTCGTTTCACGAATCTTTGACACATATGAATTTTAAAAATTAAAAGATTCCTTCGTGTCACCAAGCGAGCATTCTTTGCTTTTTCGATACGGTCCAGAATTGTAATATAAACAGCGGACCATGATTTTGAAAAAGCCGGCGCTTAACATCAATAGGCTTTATTGAGGATCATCACGAACTTCATTACAAACCAAATCACAAACCAAAAAGTGAACTCATCCGATGCCACTTTGAAAGAAACGCGATGGCGTACCACATGTATGTAACTCATGCATCTTCTTAACATAAAAAATCCATTAATAATTTCCTTTTCGCACTAACCATCCAAGCACATCTGTTTCATCATAACTTTTGCACACCTTTGTCATAATCCTCTTATCATCATTCTTAATGTATATGAAATCAAACCCTTTGTGAGCGGACATTTTACACAATGCTTTCTTAAATTACTGTTGCTCCACCAACAAATTTTGACCAACACATTACACACACACTTATCGGTTGATAGACATTTGCATATTCTCCTTCCGAGGACAAAACATAGGAAGCAAATTGATCTCTCCTCATCGCCGGATTGATAATAGATGATAATGCAAGCGATTCAATACTAGTAGAAGCCACGGTAGAAGCCCGAGTATAAGCCACGGTAGAAGCCACGGTAGAAGCCGCATGATAGAAGCATTACAAACAACATATGCTGTACGTGATGCACCCGAGCGAAGCAGACGCGGACAACATGATTTCAACATCTTCGTTATTGAAGAAAACAATTTTCTTGTTCGGGTAATGAATAATACAAGCTGATCATATCTTCTCTCAATGAACTCCATCTCTCACATATCGTAGCTTAATACTCGTAGAGTATCAAATTCTTTGATTTTCAAAACACACGACTCTCAATTTGTAAGTACAAATAAGGAAAACCATCTCAAAAACCTACACAACAAGCGAATCGAGAGAAAATCGTGAGTCATTATTTCTCATAAAACACACAATATATGTAAAACAAAAATCAAACTCGGCATCAACAACAAATTAAACTTAACAAGCTCGGTTATGTTCAATTCAATTACGAAGATTGAAATGTAACTTATAAAATGCATAATTCTATTTTACTAATACTAAAAGGAATGAGAGAAAATCAACGATGAATCACATCATTCCTCATAAAAAACACAGATTATTCGGAATCAAAACGCGATAAACTTAAGAAAATTTGAAATCTATGTTCAATTTCATTAGAAAATTGAAATTAAACTTATAAAACTCAGATTTCCAATGTATACGCGTTTCAACAATAACGAGAAATATACGATGAATAGATGATATGCGGAGAAAACATTCTTGAATTAGATGCTCAATCGGCCCGAATGCAGGCGAAACAATGGACTCTGAGATGATTAAAGTTCATCGATGCAATTTTACGAGATAGACATTGAATTTCTTGAAACGAGAGAGATAGCCGAGATCCAGTTTATTCAAACGGGAAAAGATAAAAATGCCTTAGGAAAGGGCAATTTAGTCATATAATTTAATTATGTCCTTTAGCCAATAAAAAATGTTAAGTAGGACTGTTAATTAAAAAAAAGCGTAAAGTGTCCTAATCCCTAATTTTCCTTATTATTTAACTATGAACCAGATCATATGTGCAGTGACATTATTTGTATCAAAATGATGTTGTTTTAGTTTGTTTGCTATTAATGGACTACTACGATGTGATTTTCTTTATTAAACCGCCATAACACGGTGTTGTCGGTGCGGAAGTGTCAGACATGCCATACTCCAACATGATGTGTAATCATGGTACTCTGTCCAATACACCGTGAAATAAAAGTACATTATCAGGAAAGTCCGTTAAACATGCACATAAAACATGTAGGAGGGCATAAAGACATGTTTAAGCCATATTCCGATACATATGATCATACAAATGCAATAGTAACGTCATACTACCAACATATCTCCCCTAATAACAATTTAAATAGAACGATTTGCAAAAATTACCAGAAAACATATTGTACTTCTTAGTACTCCAAACAACACATACACATAATAGCCACATAAACAGAACCATAGGTTGTGCCTGGATTTCGCATGGCTCGTCGAGGCCAACTCTGAGCCAGGAAAAATTCCAGGTTCAGTTTCTGTTTCTCTTGAACCTAGCATAATGCATACACATTTTCTTAACTACCAAAATTTCATGCATAATTTTCCTGAAAACAGTAGTAAAAGCAATAACTTAAAATAAATAATAGTTTTTTTTTATTTTTTTTTATAATTTTTTTTTATAGAAGACATCCTTACCTTATCAGTGCCAAATCTACGGAAAAAACGCAACTCCAATAACAACTATTCATCAAATTTAGCGACTCGAACTTTTGGTGAACATGCTTGTCGAAATTTTGGCTAATACTAATTAAGATAATGTATCCACGAAAATCTACGAACAAGAAACATATTGTAAGATTTAAACGAACCCTAATCATGATTGAATCTAAGAACTTAAGAAACGATAAGTCTAATTACCTTTCTAGAAACATTTATGGATTCGAAACAACTTCTGGAACCAGATTGAGCTCAACACTGTGATATGCAAGATACCAAATAACAAAATCAGAACTTTTTGTCGAATTCCGGGTAGCTCGTTGAGGCAAGTTGTGCTTCCGCTGATCGAGGCAATCCTGCCAAACATCCGGAAATAGAAAAACAAATGCAAACAAAGACAGAATAACCAAGTTGCCAGAAAAACCTAGCTCGCGGGCTCAGGGTCTTACCTCGCCGAGGCGGACTTCTCGAAACTCAAAAACTGGAAAACAAAAAAAAAAAAACAAAAACAAAAACCTTATGGAAAACTGAGAAATTATAATGACTTGGAGTCATTTTATATAAATCAAATATAGTAAAACATTTCTAGAAGTAGACGTTCATTCTAGACCACTCAACAATAAAAACACAGACGTTTAATTGAGGAATGAGCGTTATCTATAATTATCTTATGGTGTATTTTTTTGTGAAATGTATCTTATGGTGTTTTTTAACTGGTATCACATATGTTAAACACTGTAACATGTCTATTGTCTTCACGTGTGAAACTACTGCACAAAAATCTCCCCTACTTTTAAATCACCACATTTGTTGGGAAGATTGTATATATAACCAAGAAGAAAGACGAATGATTCAAATTGTGTCACTAGTTTCACTCTTCAAATATAAAGGTTCATAGAAAAACCTCCCATCTGATGGGCCAGGCCCAAATTCCAGTTATACGCATTGTGGGCCTTAAAGTAAAACTAGCATGTGCCGATCGGCCGGAAAATGCTAGCCGTTTTTACTTATGGGAAACTATTAAAAATGAAGCAAAATAATATGTAACTAAATCTGTTTTTCTTAGCAAAATGTGTATGTAACTAAATGAGTAGCTCAGGTATGATTTTTTAAATATGATAATGGAAAATAAAAGCATTTTACGTTGATCATAAGCCATGAAGAACATATTTTTGTTCATCAGTCCACAAAAGCAAAAAGCAGGATCTGTGTGGTCAGACCCACAGCTATGTTTGATACACAACCAAAAGTTCATATATAGGAACATACATTGAACATGGTATTAGTCACCATTAGTGTTCATTTTGTTGCTTGAACAAACTAATGGATTCTAATAGTTGTTTGAACAAACTAATGGATTCTGCATCCCTACTTACATATTAGCCTGATACAAAAAAATAGCTTAAAATCTGATAATACAATTAACATGATATCGGTAATAATTAGTCTTCATTTTTTTAAAGAAGAATTAGTCTTCATTTAGTCTTCATCTAAAAAATATGAATTTGTATTCCATCGAGAACATGGCTATGACGAAGAGGCAAAGCCCAAAGAGCTTCACCATTCAAGGTAAGCCATGTCAAGCCGATGAAAAATTTGTTTAATAAACTACATCTTATGTTATCTTTAGCCAAGAAAGATTGGGAATCTATAACCATTACGTGTGGCATGAATAGTCAATAGATCCGTGGTTAACCATTTGTGGGGAAAATACAACCTCTCTGCGGCGTGATGCCCACCCAAGCGAAATCTAACCGCCGATCAAACTTACGCATGACCGATGATGTGTTTACGATAGGAAAGAGAGAAAGATAACATAAGCTATCAACCTCCTCGCGAGTGCGGCGGCCATCTCGACCACAAGAGCGCATTGGGATAACCGAGGGTGCAATAATGGATGAAGGTGAAAAGTCGGCCCATCGGACAGGATAATTTTTTTTTTTACATTATGAAGGTTCGAAAGCGGAAGGCGTAAGCGAAAATCGAGAAATGATAATGGGCCTATTGGGCTAACATTGGTAAGAAAATAAAACATCATATGGTAGATGAGAACATATTTGCTCAAAAAATTCGATAGGTGAACACGTCAGCTCAAGTTTTCCCTTTTTATTAGTGTAGAGAGGAGATATATTTGGCTATCTTACCAAATGAAAAGCAGACATGCGTTAATATTTTATTCTTTCAATTCATTCTATTTATATATCGCAATTTGCCAAAATCAAAAAAATTTAATATGTAAGTAATTCATTTAAATCGTATTTTAATACGAATTTCAAACTTTTGATATTCTTTTCAACTTAGTAATTTCATTCAATGATTAATTTTTAATATTCAATACAACACTATACTTTTCAAGATTTTTTTTGAACTTTATAATGAAAGTCAACACAATAAATCAACATGGAAAAAAAATTTGAAAAAAAAAAAAAAAATTCAAAATCCGATGAACAGTAAAAAAGAAGATGGGCCGCTGGACCGATAAACAGTAGAAAATGATGTAAAAAAAAAAAAAAGGGTTGGGCCTTTGGGCCGATGACCAGTAAAATGATGAATAAATAAAAAAAAACAAGTGTCACTCAACCCCAATTTTCCTTTCTTATTTAGATAGGAAGATATATATTTCTGTTTGGATTTTTCGGCTTTAAGAAAATTCGTTAAATTGGTTATGTTTTATTAATTTTAATGAATTTTTTTAAAATAATCTTTACTGTAATAAATGCAATAGTTGTAAAATATTGAAAAGTTTATGAATGTATAATAAATTGAAGGAAAAAAGAGAAAATTGTAATAAATAATTCATTGGTATTATAAATGGACTTATATTATGAGACAAAACAAAAATAAATAAATTAATGGAACATATTTTAGGGGCGGATCTGATAATTTATAATTTTAATTATTTTCTTATTACTAAATGTTATACAAGGAGATACGCATTTTTCTAGTTTACATAATCTATATCCAATATGAAATGCATTAGATTCCTTAATTTACATAATGCGTTAAATATAAAATAAAATTTACATAATCTAGATGAATACGGTGGATGTAAAAGAAAATTTACAGAATTTGTATTTTACAATAAAAAATAGTGTAGCTATTGCAATGTTATTTTTCATTTAAAATCTTTAAAATAGAGATTTTGAAGAATTAACAATGTCTATTGCAGATGTCATGATAAAAAATAAAAAATAAAGGAGATAAGGGTTCTACCGGCCTTATTCCCTTGGATGCCAAAACCTGGGAGGAGGAGGTGGTTGGACATCACATACAGATGGTATAACTCCTGTATGTGAGATAAGGGTTCTACCGGCCTTATTCCTTTGGATGCCAAAAGAACCTGCGGATTCACATTGGGCTGTGAAGCGCGATAACGAATAAGTCGTTGGCGATCAATCATGCGCCAGCCATGCTTTGGTGGTAGGGTATAATCAGATTCGCCGCCGTGTACATCGATATTCATCATTGGCTAGGCAACATACGTCGATCAGCAAAGCCTTCAGCTCGCCATCTTCAGGTCGACTTAAAGCATTGGGGGCCGACCTACTCGCGCTTCCGGCTTTCATGATCCATGACTCGGACCAAGCCCACTTGACTAAGGCCCACGAGTTCATACCACGGCGATTACGAGGCGAAGAACCCGCAGCGTTTATGATGCCAGCCCGCCCAATCAGAAGCTGCAACGTTTACCACATAGTTAATTATGCTTTAATTATATTTAATTGTGCCTTAATTACCATCTTTTGTAACCGCCGACTCTTAGTTCTTATAAATAGCGGCATTTGTGCCCTGGAAAGGGGAACGAATTATTGGAAAACGCAAACAATCTCTGTCAATTTGTTGTGATTAAGTTTCTATTCTGATTTTATCGTTCTTCATATCTTCATAACTTTTTTTATCTTGTTCTTGAGCAGCACCGCATTTTCATCGGAGAAACTGCTCACTTTTGCTAAATATCCACCGTTGGAATTCACCAAATCCGTTTGTGATAACTCCGGCGTTATCATTTTAGACTACAAATGCGATACACGCACGTCTGAAAACCACTCTTATTAACCATAAATGAAACATTGATCAATGAAACATACTAATTGACCAACCCATATAAAGTTGTGCATTTAACATTTATTATGTTTGGATTAATCCGCTAGCATATATATATCTAATATGCAAAAGTGGACATAAGAAGATAAGATTTTTTACCACTCAAAAAAGAAGATAGAGTATTTCAAATGAGATTCTTCTCTTTTGTGATATAAAACTCAGCTTGAACTTGCTGTTGGAGTGTCATGACTCATGAACATTAAACAGGTACAATTAAATAATACCATAACCGTATACTTCGAGAAAATATATTTATTATTATACTAATAAAAGAATCGATTAATTTGCTTAATTAAAGTTGGTGCAGGATCATAACTAAAAAAAACAGCTGTTAGTATCATTGCCATCGAGCATTCTCATTTAGAGCAACTACATTCCTAATCATTAACTTATAAAGTCCATGACGACACTAGCCATTAATTTCCTGGTTAGTATTTTGTTTTGCTAATTTCACTGATATTTGATACAACAATTTGAAGTGGTCAAATTTTGAATTTCAACAACGAGTATATTCACAATTATCATTTTCTTAGAAGTAATAAACTTTTAAAAGAGATGTTTAAGATTCTCAACAAAAAAAGAAGAGATATTTAAAATATTTTTTTATAATTTCAGTTCTCCGGGAAAGACGCTCCACTCTCAGGCTAGAGCGAGTTTTTAGACGTAGATTCAGTGCAGTGAATTCTTGAATATCCTCGACACCAACCTTTGCTCCTGGACTACAGGGGTATAATTTTATATGTTGTAGCCAGAAATAAAATCCGGTCTGCCACCTCAAACAGATTTAGAGCTGCTAGAGGCATGGACTAGAACCACCATTATTACAGTTGTAGTTTTCGATTTCAGAATTTATTTCAATAATTATTTTCCAGTCATCATTTTATTCTTGTTTTCAAGAATGATTCAGGAGTGAACTCTGAAACGTTACACATTCCTTAGTTACCTCTTTGGCTCTTGATACCAAGAGCTAGAGAACATTAATGCTTACTTTCCTATACTTGCATTGTTTTTCAAATAAAAACCAGTGTACCGGGAAGAAGAGGGTGTCCCCGTACTATTTTAGTTAAGTCTTCGAGTATATATCAAAGGTTGGACCTACATTCCTTTTCATGATGGACCATTGATAATTATCTTGTAGGATGGGGTTCCGGATGAGGTGAAATTGATCCCTCTAAGGGGAATAATTAGAGTTATAATAATTTCAGACAATTAAAGTTTTATTTTTGTAAGAACTAATGTTAAATCCAGAAATTTGTACTTTTGTTTTCTCAAGACTTGTGGTAATAAATTATTAAACAGATTATATTGTTTGATGAATTCCAAGAGTAAAAGCGTTGTGATTCAAATCTTTAAAATTGGGGTCATGGCTAGTGGTAATCTGGTAAATCAGCGTCGGGTCATTGCAAATAGTTTCATAATAAAATGATCACAACATTGACGGATCTATGTATACTAGGGTGGGTCGCGTGACCTTACTGACATCCGTGATTTTCTTAGTATTAAAACGACGTAATTTTATAGCTGAAAATTGTAGTATTGTTTTTAAGAAATGTTGTTTTATAGTTATAAAAGATAGTTTTGTAGTTAAAAGTGTAAGCGTGGCAGGCTACGATATATGGCTGAAGCAATTCTTAGATCTGTCTTGGAGTCATGACGTATCAGAGATTTCTTTATGAAAACTACGAATCGGAGTTTGAAGAAGGGCCGGGAGGGAGAAGGACCCCTTGACCCGCAACAGATAGAGGCCCGAGAATTGATTTGTATTCGAATCATAGACGTTATATGCGCTTTTAATAATCAGTAGAGTAGAGTAAAAACTGTTAGACCTATTAATTCGTAAATTCTCTCTCTCTTTTTTTTTTTTTTTTTCTTCCAACCACCTCCTTGGCAATGAAAGTAAACGCGCCGACCGTTGTTTCCAGTTCGCATATTCCCGGAGGAATTGCTGAATTGCATGTGGTGACGCCTACGGCCTAGCTAGCTACCCGACTACATTAGTTTAATGCATAAATAACTCCGGCTTTTTCATCCCTTTATATATAAGATGGGTTCGTAATCAACAACAAATCACACACCACAAGAAAACATATCAAAATCTACGTAAATTTCCTAACTAACATGAAGGCTGTTATGGTAAACAACGTGGGTGCCCTTTCGAGAGCAAGTAAAAGTGGAGAAATTGTCTATCGACAGGCAAAGATGAAGATGATGCTGCCGCCGCCCGCCGGAAAATGGAGTCGTGAGGAGGATGAAGATATTAGTGAAGAAGGAAGATCTGAATCAGTTTCTAATTGAACTTGAAGGAAGAAAAAAGACGATGAGGAAGAAACGTCAGCTTTGTGAGCACAGTACTCATCATCGTGTTCTGACTCTGAGCACAGTACTACGACTACAACGGAAATCATGGAGGCCTGCACTCTTCACCATACTGTTAAAAAAAAGTGATATAAGGAAATAGTAAGCGTCTTTCTGCCGATTGGTTTTAGTCTGGCGATATCGACGATCACAATATGGTATCGGGCGGGAGGAGTCATTGGATCGATCGCTTCTTCACAAGCATTGTTTAAATTATATTGTGCGAAGTGTTGGCTCTTTGTTGGCGCTTGTAATGCGCTTTATATCTTTGTATCTGTATTGGCGAGAGCATTATAAGGCGTAACGAGGCGTGTTAAAAGTGATATAAAGGAAATAGTAAGCGCTTTCTCTGCAAATTGGTTTTAATCTGCAATGATAATCAACGATCTAATACATACCCGAAGATAAATAATGTTGGGCCATTAAATTATTGTTTTCAAGTAATCAAGTATAGCATTTTAAGCAATATATTTGATTTTTGACAGAAAATATAGAAATAATATATATGTAAATAGTTAACTGCCTTCGGGATTCAATTTCTGAAACGCTGTGTGTATGCAGGAGGTTTATTATGGAGGCTCAAACAGAGGAGTGGCCGTGTGGCGTGTAATCTGGGCCGCGTAGTTTAAATCTGTAATGAAGCTGTGTGGTCGAGATTATCTTACATGTGATCATTCTATGTTAAATCGCCAAATTAAATTTCCGTGTAAGCGCTTTTAACTCAAATCGTATACATCCTTTGTTCATTACGTATCATTGGTTTCATTCGGTCATAAATCGATTCTGAAGAATCACATTAGCTTCTTAAATCGTAAATCTTCGTTTGAAACATGCATTTTGGTTAATCCAAAACACGCTTTGTGCATTCGTGGTAGAAACTTAATTGAGCAACCAAACAAGTGACCATAGTATTAAATACATTGATGATTTCTCATTTAGGAAATGTAATTAATTAATTTACCCTCCATGAAATGAATCCTATGTTATTCTTTGAAAGTATCTTAATTAATTGTTACGTTGCTACATTAATGTTCCAAAATGTTGCAACATTACCCTCGATTGCATTATCGTTTCTTCTATCTAGAATCCTATGGTAGAGACGAGATTGGAACAAGTCCACGAGGACATGTCCTGACCGTTTTGTCGAAGACGTCAGTCCTTTAAATGGTGTAAGTTTTTTTTGGAGTTTTGGGTTGGAGTTTTTTTACGGCTCCGTTTGTTTTGGGTTGGAGTTTTTTTGGAGTTTTTTTTTGGGTTGTTTTAGAAAAAGTGATTGAAGTAATGATTAGAAAGTTAAGATATATTTTTTGAAATTTGTGTAAATTATGATTTGATTGGTGAAATAAAGTAGTTGATAAATAAAATAATGGTAAAAAAGTTTATAAAGTGAAATGATGAGAGATAATTTAATATTTTTTTATTTGTAGTTGAAGAAATGATTGGTAAGAGAAATGTAAGATATGATGGGTCAAGTGATATAAAATAAACTCTAACGAAAACAAACGGAGCCGTAAAGTCTCACGTGTGTAAAGTAATGTCCTCTTTCTTTTATCATATAATTGGCGTAATGTCATCTCACCATTGCATGTATAAGTGGCGTAAAGTGCTTATCAGCTCAGGATAAGCAATTTTATACAAAGCGAGGGCGATAGTCTAAGCAGTTATTTGGGCCAATTTACTGGCTCGTTTAAGCTGCTTCTGTATTGATTTTTGGGCGTTACAAGAAAATACACATGTTTTCAATGTAAATAATGCATACGGAAAAAGAACATTTGTATTTTCAATTGAAATAAATATATCCGCACCGTTGAGACCAGACGTGCTAATAAAACTAAAATTACACATATATACGATATGATATGTTGCTTATCAAGTAGAAATCAGCCTACATAGGGGTGACACAAATATTTGGCTGGAGATAGCAACAGATGATGAATAATTGGAGCGTAATTTTCATATTATTACAAATGGTGGAGTGGTGTCCTCACCATGCACATGTGCTCTGGCCATGTCATTTCCCAATCGATCTGATCAAACCCCATGTCCTAACTGCTAGTACAACAAATTAAATACAAAAAGGCAAATTCTTGCATGTATATTTTGTAATTTTTACTTAGATTAATCGTACTTGGCTAATTAACAAAGAAAGATAAACAAAAATAGACTATTTAGCCGTTTGGGTTAAGTAATTAATAACTTGGAAATGTCTAAAAAGATTTTGATTTTAGTATTCTCTAAGATTTCGCATTAAAGAGTTATTGGTTAGATCTTTAATTTCATATAGGAGTCTTTACGGGTAATATCCAGACTGAAATATGGTTTAGTTTGTCCTGAACATCCAGACTCAAATCTGGATTAATCAAATTCAGTTTGTCTGGAACACCGGAGCTTTGTGTGAAAATAACAAAAGCAAAATTTAAGTCACATCCTCAATACACAATATCCACTTTACTTTAACATTAAAGAAAAACAAAAAACAAAAAACAAAATTCAATTTTTTTTATCATGTATAGATTTAAAAATGAACATTGAAAAGACCCTATAAGTTGATGGGCATCAGAACATTGAAAACCCCTTCTACTGACATCAGAGTATGTAAGAAGAGTAGTGTTATTCTACTTAACGAAATCGTCGTAATCGAATGACACAATACACTTTCTGTAGTTGATGTGTAGTGTTTAATTCATTGATTTATATGTGTTCCACCACAGTCAATAGTATAAAAATGTATTGTATCATTTGTTGTGAATATTTTGTTGTAACAATAACATTTGCATTGCGTGAATAATCCACTCAGAGGCAAAACTTAGTGATAAAAAAACAAGAATGTTGTGGAGATAGTTTTGCATTTGAGCTGTGTGTGGAAGTTCAATACGCATTAGGGAAATGCATTAGCTAGGGACGGGGTAGTGAAATACACTAGGGAAATAGAATGTGCACTACGCATTTGTGCACAACTACTTCCACTACATGTTTTATCCCTATTGATTAAAACGATGAACCATTCATTGTTATGGGTCTCAACATAATCACTGTCCTAGAAGATGTTGTAGATAAATGTGTAGTAGATGTATCATCACTCAATGCATTATGCCACTTTTTATATGAGTGATAATACAACATTCTCCACAACATATTCATTTTTTTCCACAACATTCTCCACAACACCATTAATTGTGTTGGGACCCATAACAATAAATGTTTTATCATTTGGTGGTGATCATCTACTAACTTCTATATCATGACATCACAACACAATCATCATTTTGTTGGGACCCATCATGATAAATAATTAATCACTTTAATCGATGGATATCAATGTGTAGTGGATGCATTTCTGGCATTTGTGTAATCTTGGCATATCATTTTTCCTTATCATTTACATCAATGAGATGCACTCATGTAATGGAAGTGACACTACACAAATATCTAATACACTTATCATTTTTATATTTATATAGACAAAATATGATAAAAGAGGTGGAAGTGGCACTACACAAATTTCTAGCCCACATATCATTTCTCTATTTATATAGGCAAAATATGATCAAAGCTACTAACATTGATACTCAGTACTATAGTTGTTATCCTAGTCACTGCATGTCTATGCTGGAGGGGAAATACTTGTATGGTGTCTCATGCGGTATGGAAACATCTTCACAAGACCATCTAAACCCAGCGCGATTTATTTTTTATTTAAATTGTGTGGTTACGATCGTTTCATTCGTCGACACCCCTCCAATTAAGCCCGTGCATGATAAGCTTTACATCTTTAGAGGTGGAAAAGACCTCTTTGTCTTTATCACTGGGGTCCTTGTCATTTGGCATCAATATTTGAATCAATTAATTAGATGTTTCTCACAAAAAGAACACGATTAGACAAAAACTCAAACAAGTAATCTACTTGTACAAAACACATTACTATTAAGCTGCTTTATCAGGTTACACCACAAAGTTATAACAATGTTTTTACACATTAATTATGTTGTAAGGCATATTGATTGATAAATATGATTTTACGTTATGACCCATCAAATTATAATATATTATTTAACTTGGTATACACATTTCAATCAAAAAAAAAACTTGGTATACACATAAATGAGTGACAAAATGACAAAATAAGAGTAATAAGCAACTAAACTGACAAATCATGTCACCTTTCTCACATTTAATTTTGAATAATGATATGTGCACTACAATCTGTGTAGTGAACCACTACATAAGTGGTAGTCATTGATTAAAATGATGAATTATTTTTTGTGATGGGTCCCAACAGAATATGTAGTGTTGATTGTGTTGTGTAAGATGTTGTGGTTTAAATGTAGCGGATGTATCACTACTGTTTAATTTTACCTATTTTGTTTTCCTTCAATGATTAAGATATCAGTCTAAAATTTCGGAATTGATAGTTGCACATCACAAATTGATCGGGAAATGATTTTGTGCATTTCTTTCGAATGTGTAGTCTGTGCGTTTATTCATGATGTATTTCAATAGATTAAAGTGATTAATTATTTATAGTGATGGGTCCCAGCAAAATGAATGATGTTGATTGTGTTGTGTAGAATGTTGTGGTGAAATGAGTTGTGGATGTATCACTACTCAAATTGATATCAGCACACCAACATCTTTAGGATCAAAAAGTGAAATAAATTATGTAATTCTGATTTTTTTTATTTAGTAAATAAAGTATTGATACACACATAGCCTAAATAGTTAGATAAATAAATAAACAAATCATAAATGTAGGTGCCAAGTAAATGTTATACAAGACTCCACATCCCCTCCCGTCAACATTATGTAGCGACTTCTTACGATCACGTAACGCATTATATAAAACATCGTAATAAGCATTACAAGAGAAAAACAACTATTCAAACATCATTATAAGAGAATCGTAAAATGTCACAACAGCATCATAAAAGCATTTATTTGAATCAGCATATATTGTCAAAGTATCGTAAAGAGCTACACCAACATCAGAAAAACATCTATTTGAATCACATAAACATGACACAATTTAGGCAGATTCACCTATTCACGGTTTTCCAATCTGACCATACAACCAACATCTATCGTAACGATGTACTTGACTTTCAGAAAGATCGAATATACGCATCATTGGATCGATATAAAAGCGTCATATGGTGCCACCGCTAATTAAAAACCCATAAAATGCAGTCATAAAGTATCAAATACCAAATACTGCTGAGAATAAAAGAGTCTAAAATGTCAATAATTATGAACAGTTAAAAACCCATAAAATGCAGTCATAAAGTATCAAATACCAAATACTGCTGAGAATAAAAGAGTCTAAAATGTCAATCTTATGAACAGTTATTCGTTCCGTTAAAACATAATGAATAACGCGATATGTTTGATTACACGATTTGATATCGCATTTGATATCATAGCATATCGAAATTGCACATTATTGATTCTGAATCATAATCAATTATGTAAATCTGTGTAAAAACATTTTACGACGGTTTGATTGGTTGTGGCATTAGCATTACCGAAACTAAAACTAAACCTGATGACTATCTATCAATCATGGAATTCTCTGTCCACTCGACTTCCAAAACAACAAAAAGTAGTACCAATCACCTGCAAAACATCACAGAAACACGCAAATACCTTGCGGAAATCGCGATTCAGTTTCTCCATCAAGCGTGGTCCTCCGCCTCCGCCGCCGTTGGTGTTCATCGTGTGGCTCATAGGAAAGAGGTAAGCCCAAGCAGCCTGCTGGAGAATCGGTTCCTTCATCGGAATTTCTCTCCAACTGTCCATCCTGGTGCCTCTCGGCGACAAAACAGCTGTAGGTGACGACGCCATCAAATCCTTCATGCTCGTGTACGAGCCAGGGTGACAAGCAACCATTTCTGTGTCGGAGGACATTGAATGCGCGCCGCCGGAATGATCTTCGTCCACGGCTTCTTCGTTAGCGTCGACAGCAGAGGAGGAGACGGAGGCTACTAATTTTGTGGTTTCAAAAAATTGATGCTGAATGGGATGGCGAGTATCATTATAAGCGCTAATTACGTCTATATCCATAATTGGGGGGATTAATTAGAGGAAGTTGAGGAATAAAAAGGGATTATTTAGGCAGGTTTGCATGTTCATATCCAAATTGATTTGTGATTGGCATGTTCGGAGTGAGGATTTTAGGGACAGCCACGCCATCTCATACTCATCTATTTTTATTTTTGTTGAGGTTTTTAGCTTTTTTATTTGGGGTATTTTCAAATATATCTTGTAGATAAATAACATTTTAAATTTATTTTTCAAAAAAAAAAAAAATGATATTGTTGTATATCTGGAAAGCAGGGTGTGCGTCAGTGCGTGGTTGTATGTAGGTCAGGCTGTGGATGTTGGCAGACTTATTATGACCGCGGAGTCAGATACTCAGGAATATGCGGATCTCCTACTGTCTCCCCTTCATGAGCCAGTCACCGCGTCGTGGTCTACCACTTGGCAACCGCCGGTTGGCGGCTAGGCCAAGATTAATGTGGATGCGGCGCTTTTTGTGGATGCTTGTGCTTACGGGGCTGTGCTTTGGGGGTTAGATGGTCACTTACCGCGTGCTTGCTCGAGCAGATTAGGCAATACTTCAGATGTTGATTTTGCGGAGCTTAGTGCCATCCACAAGGGCCTCTTCTTGGCCCGCGAGTAGGGATACCATTCTATATGTGTGGAGTCTGACTCTCTATCGTGCATTCAACGCTTTCAGTCGCTTGCTTATGATCTCAAATCCCTTGGTTGTTTAGTTCAGGATTGCCTGCTTGTGGCAGGATTTTTTGGCTCGCTTTTGTTTTCTTTTGTTAAAGGTGCAGCGATAAGCAATTTCATCTCTGGCGTGAGAGCTAATTTAGTTTTTTTTAGTTTTGTGGACGGAGAACTTTACCCCCTGAACGCGTTCTTGCTGCTTGTTTTTCGGATTTACCTTAATAAAATGTTTGTTGTTTCGCTAAAAAAAATTACAAAATCAATAATCCATCTATATTTCAACAAAAATTTCATAATCACAACCTCTGTAACATTAATCCAAAAAAAATTAAATAATGATATAAACTATTTTTGTAATGATAAAATTATCATTTTAAGTAACCCATGGCTGCCCTCACCGCCTATCTTTCGCGTCCATCCTTTGATTGGGAGCGATCCAAGCAATTTGGTAAACTCGTTAATAAATCATTTTACTAGGGTTTTGAGAAAACAATTTGTCCCGAGTCCATTTAACACCTTTAAAACGGATAAGATTCTTTTTATTTTCATATCTTTAATGGGGAATGACGATCTTCTTATTTTGCACTACTTAATAAATGTAGTTTACTCGGTGAGGACCGGATATCATCTTACAGGTCACTTAAAATTCTATGAAAATAATGAAGATACAACTAGTTCCAACTCAACTAAAATAAATTGGAGTGGTATGTGGGGCTTAAAGTGCAGCCGCGTATCTCTCGTTTCGTATGGAAGATGATAAATGATATTTTATCTTTTAGAGGAGCAATTGCGAAACGTGGTATATATAGGCAAATTAGGCAATGGAGAATGTAAGATCTGCAATGTTGTGCAAATGAAATATTTGGCATGCATTGTTTGAATGTAATATGGATGTAGGTGTCTAGAAGCTTATCCCAGAATAAACCTTTTGTTGCATCTCCAGATGGTTTTGATGGCTCATTTTCTTGACGTTTTATTGACGAAGAAAGACGAGTCAAATGTGCTTTTAATCAATGTTTATGGCGTATTTGGAAAAACAGATCCTCACTTATTTTTAAGGAAAGTGCAATACAACTTATGCCTTATTCCGTGGACGATCCAGCTATTTGTTCTCCGGTCTATAAAAAGCTCTAACTCTCATAAGTGATTTGAGGTTATGCAAAATGAGATGAACTCCACAAAGGACAATGACACTTGGGATCTTCTACCGTCGTCATAAGGATTGAAACACATTGATTGTAAATGGACATTTATGACCAAGAGGGATTCACATGGTGGGAAACTTGAAGAAATATGCCCGAAAAGAAAAACATTGGAAAAATATGCCTGAAAAGTAAACATTTGAAAAATATGCCTGCTTCCGCCGCACGAGGGCCGCATGAGTGCCGCACGAGCACTGCGCGCCGCATGAGTCGAGGCATGTTTTTCCCAAACATTTACTTTTCGAGCATATTTCTTCAAGTTTCCCCACATGGTAATGTGAAAAAGATATAAGGTTTGTCTCGTCATTAAGGGATTTACTCAAAAGGAACATAGACTATAAAAGTCTTTCTCTCTGGTTTCTTTGAACGGCTCTTTTAGGATAATTATGGGTCTATTTTCTCATATTGATTATGAGTTACATTAAATGGATGTAAAGGCAATGTTTCTCAGTGGTGACATTGACGAAACAATGATCTGGTGTTTCCAAAAAACTTTGCGTTATATGATGCAAAAAATATGGCTTGCAAACTAAAGAAATCCATCTCTAGACTCAAGCATTTCCCATTATTAGTATGTTAGATTTCTTCAAATTACATTCTCAATTGGTTCTGAGTCAAATTCGGTTGATGAATATATATACCATAAGTTCAGTGGGTGTAGGTTCATACTCTGGTTTCATATGTCGATGATATCCATCAATGATATAGACTTTGGGCGTGAAACTAAATCCTTTCTCTTGTCCAGATTTGAGTTGAAAGATTTTGGTGACACTTATTTTGTATTAGGGATCCAGATATAACGGGATTGTTCTCGAGGTATTATTGAATCATCACAAAAGGACTATATCGATAAAGTTTTTTCAAGTCGACATACTTGATTGTAAACCACATGGTACCTATATGTCTAAGGGAGACAAGCTCAGTCTCAAACAATGCATTTTCTAATGATTTAACAAAGGAGGAAATGGAAAATATTTCTTTTGATTCATTTATTGGGAGTCTAATGTATGCTCAGGTTTGTACGTGTCAGGTTATTGCGTACATTTCAGTCATGTCGAGCAGGTTCTTAAATGATCATATAAAAGATCATTTGGTTGCGGCTAATAATGTTTTAAGTATTTCAAAAATCAGATAAATGATGCTCACATATAACGAGTCAGATCGGTCAGAGATCATTCGGTATACTGATTCAGATTTTGGTGGATGTAAAGATACTTTTAAATCCACATAAGGTTATGTCTTCATTTTGCCCAAAAAGTTGTTTCTGGGGGTACTTAGCATACACATATGACTTCTTTGACCTTGGAGACGAAATTTGGGGTTTTTTTGAAGGCACAAGTGATTGGGATATGGATGCGGATTTTTTTAGGCAGGAAATATGTATATTTCAGGCTGTGAGTTTTGGTCACATAAGGACCACTAATGATCATTGTGATAATAATTACACAGTGTTTTATCCTAATAACAACATGAGTTCGTTAATGTCAAAGAACATTGATATAAGGTTCCAAGTTGTTAGATTAATAGTTCAAAGTGGAAAGGCATCTATTAAACTTATCATAATAAACTCCATGACTGTGAATCCGCCTCTATGGGACTACCACTCAAGATGTTTCTTGAGCATATTGCTCATATGGGTGTCATGCCATTTAAAGATGCTTAGGTTTAGTGGGAGTTTTTGATTGATAATGTTTTGTTTTGAAGTACACACACTTTTTTTCAGTTTTGGGTTAAAGTTATAGTTGTTTCTGCAGAAATCAATTTTTTGGTTATTTCACACTTTGATCTAGATATATGGTTTGTTCTCGTTGAAGTATTAAGGTGGACTAGTTGGAAACAGACATGTTAAGATCACATTGCATGCAATTTTCCATGCTACGCATCCATATCATGATCCATGTCATTCGATTTTATCAGCATACATACATTGATGGGTCCAGTTGCGATAGATGTGAGGGAGGCCGCTTTGGTCCCAAGCTGATGTGATTGATGGACGAGATTGGTTATTGATACATTTTGTTACGACAACAAGTTGTGCGGTATTTGATTATCTTGTGATAAATAGTTATAAGGAGATTGTTGGATCATTAATCCAACAGTGGGCTTATATTTGAAGTAATTATTTATTATAGACCGACAATAAAGATTAACCCGACGTAAAAGTGATCTACTACGGTTTTTGGTTATTGGCTATAATGTATCACTAGAATATGGCATTTTATATGTAGAGACTAAGAGGTAATTTATGTTTCGTTGATCGACAGAAATGAATGTAACAAAATATAATTTGCTATATAAATGGGTCGCCATGGCTCACACACGATTCCATTATATTTTGTCTCTCATCATCATATAGAAACTACATAATTTTTTAAAAAGGTTTTCTAAAAAGTCTACTGAAAATTGTGTAGATCTAGAAGGCCAGATCCTACGGAAGATCTGTAGCACTATCGATTCAGGTACTGCGTTTTCATTTTTTACTTAGATTCTTGATAATTGATATAAACGATATTGGATAGAAGTGAGATCCAACCTTTTGAGTATCCATTTGTACCATATTTGACATTGTAAGACAAATCTATGTAGCATGGGTGAAATAGGGTGGAAATTTGCATCTAGTCAATATACAACCTGATACAATTACAATCATTTGTGTGTTTTAATACAATCTTACCAAACATAATTACAGTCTATCTTAGGTTTTCGTCCAATGACTGAATGATGGCGTTGTGTTATGTCATCTATTTAGAAATATATATAATATAATGATGATATATCAAATATGTGTATCTTATGCTTTCCCCCAATGAGGATTAGTTCACGGAATGATGGGCTTAGTATCATATTTTCTTTTACTATGTATAATAATAATGATGTATTTATCTGATTAAACATGTCAAACGACAATTTGATGATAATTACTAGGGTAGGCAAGAAATTATTATTTTAGTTATCCAATAAATGAAATAGGAGTCATAGGACTTTGGAGTGGGTCGGTGCACAAGGGGCCCTAGCCCAAAACGGAAATACACTGCCTGTGAGTCTGTCACAATTCATGTGGGTCCACGGAAAAGGGGAGAAAGATAGAAGGGGTTAGGGTTGTGAGTAAATCAATCCAAACCGTAAACTGATGCAACCAATCCGAATAAACCAAACCAATAAAAACTAAATAAATTGGTTTGGTTTGGAATCAAACCGAATTGCATTGAGGTTGGTTTCGGATATTTTTAATTAAACCAAATTCAATCCAAACCAAACCAAAAATGTTTATACATTAATTAGAATTATTATACCCATAACCCAACCGATCCAATATAACCCAATTTTTTTTTTTTTTTTTTTTATCATTTTGCTATGTTGTTTTGGTTGGAAGATATTCATGGTATTTTGATCATTCTGTTGTGTCAACATTCAGTCTTTTGTTCTTTTGATGTAAATATGTAAATCAATAAATGCATGTATGTAAGTATGCAACTATGGATGATTGATTGCAACTGAATTATATTGTAATGTGTTGTTACTTGTTAATTGTATTAAGTTTTTTTTTTTTTTTTAAATCTTTTTGGTTTGTAATTTATTTTAGTTTGGATGTAGCTATTTAGAGTTTATGTAAAAAATATTGGTTTTGTCATATATTTTTTTTAAGATTAGGCTTGTTAAACCGAAACCAACCCAATCCAAACCGAAACCAATTCGAACCAAACCATTGGGGTTGACTTCGTTTTGGAAACAAATTTATGGTGCCCCAAACCGACCCGAGTCTTTCAAAACCAACCCAAACCCACCCAAACCAATCCAAGCTTAGCCCTAGAAGAGGTATGTAATCGGAAAATGCTACTCACCTATATGTCATTTTTTTGTCTCAAAATATAAGTTATTCTACATTACTAATGAAGCATTTATTTGTAACGTCTCGTTTCCGGATACCGAGTCCTTATCCGGAAAACAACGTTCGGCACGTATAACATTAAATAAATTCAATATTATACGCAAACATCTACGTCGTCGTATCAAAATTAAAGTGTTCAAAATGTTAATTATATAACCTTTGGGCCTAGATGACTAAGCCTTGCAATATCCCCACGACGTGTTAAAATGTGTAAAATGTTAATTATATGTATCATCATCAGCTTAAGCTTTTGGGAGAAATTAGTTTAAATTTAAATGAGGCATACCGTGGAGGTAGTCAAGGACGTAGCCATGTGGTAGGCTTAGGGTGGCTAAGCCCACCCGGTTGTTATTTTTAGTACACTAAAAAATCTATATAATTCAGTCCAATACAATCAGTCATCTTAATGAGCCCACCCGAGAATACATAGATAGTCCATTAGCCCGCCAAAAAATAAATTCCTGGCTCTGTCATTGGAGACAGTGTTGGTCTTTGGTTGAAGTCCAAGCAACTACATATGTTGTAATTTCGTTTTGAAGAAAAAAAAAACGTTTAAAGTGAATTAGTTTTATGGTCGGATAATCAGATTTTTTGTGTGATAATATTGTATCCATTATTAGTTTTATAGTCTGGGACTGGATTCATTTGAACCTTACTCGGCAGGTTACGCCACTATTAGGCACCATGGAGTGGAATTATACCTGGAGGGAAGCTCTGTATGGAATCTGGACGTGGAGGAATCAATGCATTCACGGCAACAAAGAAGATAGGCCCCCGGCCTCAGTTTTTCTGTCACAAGTTGTGGAACAAGCAAATAATCTTCGGCTAGATTGGGATGAGTTAGTTTGATTATTTTTAAAATTTTGATGTATAGCTCTTTTTAGCTTTCCTGGTGTAATTCGAGGACTCTTTGATTGTCTTTTGGTTGTGGAAATAAAGTGGTTCGTTCTTTGAAAAAAATAAAAAGTTGTGTCCATCTTGTAACTTGAATACACATTCCTTTGTCTCTCTGTGTTAAGTCCTATCATATGTTTCTAATAATATTTCAGCTTTGAAACAAATATAAAGCAATACTACCTCAGTCCCAAAATGTAAATCTATTTGGGTTTTCTTACACAGATTTAAAAAGTTTGTTAAATTGGTTATGTGTCATTAATTTTGATTAAAAAAAACTAAAAAGACCTTTTGACCGTTATTAATGCAAAGTAATAAAATGTGGGTGAATATATAATAAATACGGGGTAAAAGGAGAAAAATATAATAAATGATTCATTGGTTATTTAAATGGATTTATTTTTTGAAACAAATCCAAAATGCTAAACGGACTTATATTTTGAGACGAGTAGTACTTCTTTATAAAGATGGAAAATCGCTAAATAAAAAAAAAGATGGAAAAGGGAAATAAAAGGGGTTTTTTTTTTAGGCAATGTTTTTTTAAAAAGCTTTTTAGAAAATTTAAAAACCTTTATATTAGTTGCTACACCAAGTAAAGAAAAAAAGTATTTGGCTTTAACATACAATAACAGCTAGGTTTGGAAGAATCTGGCTTGATTTTGGTCAACTATATGGACAAAGAAGTGTAAATAAGTTGATCTACCCCATTATTGTGGGCAAATTGTGGGCAAATTAGTACTTGGGTTTTTAATTTTCTATACAAAGCATTTCTTTTAGTTCAAAAGTTGACAGATAAAGTGGAGGTGATGAATTGGTGCTGATTTTACAGCAAAGCTTGAATAAAAATAATGTACATGAATTAGTGTTGATTTTGTAGTAAACAATATTTTTTTAACATATACAGAAATGTACGTAGAAAATGATGCATGTGCATGGGCGTGCCTTGGGAGACCAAGGGGTCATGACCCAGAGCCCTTCAAAATTGATGAATATACTGTTCCCATGAATATTTGACCAAATAGTGTATATATATATATTGTCAATTGAACAAGATATGGATGATGACATTGACTGAACGAGTTTCAGTAGTACTTTTGCTTCTAAAAATACTAGGAGTGATGCTACATTTTTTGTTAGTGTTTTTTTAGAAGTGACTAAAACAATATTTGGCATCGAGTTTAAATTTGAACAAGGACGCCCATGTGCGTGTGTTTATACAACGCACTGTTGTCAAGAGTATAGCATGGGACGCCCATGTGCGTGTGTTTGAACATCTTTTATAAGTTATCCTCTATATTTTATTTATTTATTTTTGGAAAACGATCTCTTTATTATTTCAGGGTCAAATGGCAAACAATACATCGTTGTTTCGTGTTACATCAAAAAAATTCTACACAAAAGACTTCCTTCTGTTTATTCAACATCCCAGTCTAGCCGTAGATTTCTAGCCCTGTCAACCGCATGTCCTACGAACACAAACACTGGTGGTCTCTCTGTTGTCCTCGTGGCAATCCATGTTCCGCCATAGCCATATCCCACAAGCAACCTCTCTCCACAAATATCTCCATTTATATGTTGCAAAATATGACTCGTTTGTACTCATCAAATTGAGTCGAACCCACTCTTCGGTTGATCTCGCCCCAAAAAATTCACCCCAATTTTCGGTTGGAATACACTAACACCAATCCGATCGAGCCCACTCATAATCCCGTAGTGCATGTAATGTCGTCTCGTTCTCCCCCTCACATATTTTACAAAGCTCAGAGGTGCTTACGTGTCATTTGAAGAGTGTATCATTTACCGGCATCATGCAATGCTGGACACTGAAATGTATACCTCGAACTAACAGAGTATTCTTCTTTGTGAGATTCTACTGGTGAACATCTTAATGCAATGCTGGACACTGAAATCAATGACGGAGGTATATGTATGATGAGTCCATATTTTGTGGTGTTTTATGTGCTAATTTTATATCTATTTTGTCGGGAGATGCTCTGCTTTGGGTATGTTTTGGTTGATTTTCAGGTTTTAAGAGCTCGTGAGCGGCGATGGAAGATTTCAGGACTTAAAGAGCAGTTTTGGATGCTTTGTGGAAGATTGGAGAAAAGCGGCGTTTCAAGTATCGTGAATTCGATTTCGCTTTATGTTGAGATAGAAATGTTGAAGAAAGACAAAGCCTTTCAAAATCAATCGTGGTCTTCGCTTAAAATCGCGCCAGTTTTGATTATTAAAAGACACCCTATTATTATTATTATTATTATTATTATTATTATTATTATATAGGATTTTTAGGAAATAAGGTGGGCTTGGCCCAAAATAGCAATTCATTTCCTGATGGCGTGAATTAGCTGAGAATTATTACAAATATTAGGTTTTTTATATTTTTTTTGGCAGGATGAAATGGAGAGACAGACGGGGACGACGGATGGTAATGCTGCCGTCGAACCTTTTTCATTTGTTTCAATGAAAGGTTTGGTTTTTTTTTTAAACTTTTTTATAGTATAATGTTTAGTTAGTTTTGATCCAGGTTGATTGATTGTTAATCTACCGATTCCAGTATGGTTGTGTGATCTAAAGCGTTTTAATCTCGTTCGATTGTTAATATTTATCTGTTTTACGATTTCATTGATATAGGATTAGAATTATTCGTTTAATTGTTGGCGTAGCGATAATTAAGCGGTTATTTTGATCTAATCACCAAAATCTATCTTGGCGGTTCTTGTAAAAGATTAGATTTTTAGTAGTAAACAATAGCATTGTCTGTAGGTTAAGTGGCCGTAGGATTCACTGTTGTGGAAATAGATAATACTATGGTTAAAATTAAGCCGGTTGGATTAATACCTAGTAATTGGGTCTCTAATCTTTTAAAGGGTGTTATGTCACCAAACTCCGGGCGGTCGTTGCGGGGTGTGACATAATTAGGAGTGTAATTAGTGGCGGTTGTCCTAATTACTTGAATTTAGGGAGGATTTGTTGATTCACGGTTGTGGTCAACTATAACCAATTTATTAATAATATAACGAGTCATCCGTGAATCGATGATCAATCATAGGAATTGGAGGGGAAACGATTAATTGACTGGAACTTTTCTTTATTTTGTTTTCCTTTTCTGCTTAGGAAATAGTTATAAAAAAAACCAAATATCTTTTCTTTTCAAGAATTTTAGAAGAAATAAGTCCACCGTTCCCTGTGGGTTCGACCCTTACTTCGACTATACTAGTTATAGAAGTTGTAGGTGATTTATCTTTGGTGGTTTGACGACACACCAAATTTTGGCGCCGTTGCCGGGGAACGGTGCTAAGTGGTTTATTTCCTTTAGAATTTTGTATATAGTTTCTTTTTGTGTTGTTTTGTGTTTTCCTTGTTTGCAAGCATGTCAAGTTACCACTACGCAACTTCTATGGCGAATCGTGATGTGTATGGATACCGGGTGAATAATTCATATGAGGAGAGATGTTATGCTAGTGAGCCAAGATATCCGGATTGGAACTATGGTGAATCACATTCTCAGCCGTCTAGTGAAATTGAAGGTCCGATACCTTGTTCAAATGAATCTCTTGAAGCCATGATGCAATCTCTTACTAAAAATCTAACGCAAATGCTCCGAAAAGCTAATGCAGAGTTTCTACAAGAAATTGGGCAAGAGATTTCACAGTTCAGAGAAGAGCAAAGCGCATGGGTTCAGAATATGCAAGGGAGAATTGATGAGCTGAAAACTGAAGTGGATCGGCTTAATCTACAGAATTTACAAACATCATCTCCTATCATATTGTATGATGATGAAGACGATTGTCCCATGATTGATCCAACACCAAAGATCGATGATGCTGATGACCAAGAAAATGGTGAAGAAATTCACTCGGGGTTGGAGAAGTTAACGGATAATGTGTCTAATCATGAAGAAAATCATCCGGAGGAAGTCACATTTGAGGAGCTGTTGAAGCCAAAAAGTGTTGAGGTAATTGTGGAAATGCGAGTGAGCAAGAAGGAAGTGGTCTTCCCACTCGATCATTACATCTTGAACTGGGATGTGGAGGCCCATAATCCCATTTTTCTTTTATTGGGAATATACTTCACAAATGTGCCTAGAGCCAAGGCATATTTGAGCTCGTATGAATGTGAAATGGATGGCTCAATTTCTGAATATTCGTTGAAGAACCATGCAAGAAAAACTTTTCCATTTGATAATGGATAGCGAGGTAAGAATGTCTAGCCAAAGACAAGAAAAAAGGCGCTTGTTGGGAGGCAACCCAATTAAAAATAAATTTGGTGATTTTTTTTTGTTTTGTGCTTTTTTAAATTAATAAGTGAATAAAAAAGAGAGATTTGCACTTTTGGTGGAGACTTTTTGTCTAGTTTTGTAGGCGAGAACCTTTTTTCTTGAGGAGATAATGGTAGGATCTTACTTACAAAAAGGTATATCAAAGGGGATTTAAAAGGTGATTCTGGAAAGCTCAAAAACAGAATGGTAGGTTCCTACCGTTCTGAATTTGAGAAAAACAGCAAGCTTGAAAGTTGGAAGAAGCTAAATTAAGCGTCCTTATCGAGTCCGGCATCATTCCTACACTCTTTCCCTCCCACACCACCCATGGTGCAATATACTTTCCCCCCACGGTCTAAATTGTAATGTATTCTCCTCTCTTTTCTTTCTTATTTAATTTTATTTCCTTTCATACTAGATTAGTATTTTTTGCATATCATGCATACCATGTTAGTTGCATATCATGACATATTTTGCATTTTTCCTTCCACTTTTAGCATACATTGGGGACAATGTATGATATAAGTGTGGGGGAGCTTTTCATGCATTTGCATATTAGAATTGCATCTTTAGGACATTTTAGGATTTCATAGCATCAATGTTGACCATATATGACACTTTATCAACTTTTTCATGTAAATCATGTGTGAAGTAATAATATTCAAATGGTACTTGACCAATGCAAACACACACTTTTGTTGATACACACCCACCTTAGGTCACTTGTTTGTGAACTTTGGAGGTAAAATCATTGAGCCCTAACAAAAAGCCACTTAAAAGTGAGGATTTCACCTAGCCAAAGAGCAGGACCGGCCCACCCATAAGGCAGGCCAGGCACCAGCCTTAAGCCCACTGGAAGGGTGGGCCTCGGATTACCTGTTTTGCAAAAAAAAAAAAAAAAATTTGGTCCATGCACAAGCCCAAGGGACTCTCAGCAGACTGACAGAAATGCAATGCAAAATCGAACTCTGAACCTTCAAATCGAGCCGCATTCGTGTACGTAGGACACGCGGGCATGCACAAGCCCAAGGGTAAATCTGGATTGGATTTGCACCCCCCCTGCGCCCGCGTAGAGAACGGTGTATAATGTTGGCTTCTTATTCCAACTACACTAAAACAATATCATATAAATATTGCTTCTTTTTCCTTCTTCCAACCAATGTGGGAGAATAGTTTCTTCCCATTTTTCCTTTTCATAACACACTATTAACACTATCCATTCCGACAACAAAAATTCCGACAACAACAAGGAAAGTCAAATAGATCGAGCAGGAGAAATAAGGGGATATTGGAGAGATAAGGTGCAATTCAAACCAAAAATCAGGCTGATTTTGAACTGGAATGTCTTGAAGTGATGGGCTCTATCTACGATTATGAATTCAAAGATAAAGCGGAGTCTATCTCTACAAAGTGAGCAGATTACCTTGATGAGAACATAAGATTGAATGACTTCCATTTGAATTCAAACTCCAACAAACCGCGCAAGATAGATTTATCTATTAGTTTGTTTTTGAATAAATCGAATTGGTTAGGGTTTATCTAATTGATTGTATCTATAAATTCAAGGCTCTCGTAATTGGTTGAATTACGGTGGAATAATACCAAAACTTATCTTTTGCTCTGCACAATTGTTTCGTTGTTCTTCCGCTTTAGCTTACCGTTTTATCATGGTATCGGAGATAAAATCAGATAACCATATCAACTATTCAATCAACCACGAGCAATAAAAACAAAAACCACATACAAAATCTCACAAACAAACAAACAAACGAACTCATATACAAAATCAAGCAAATAGCACTACAAACACAGATCCAAACTAAACAAAGCAGTACCCACAGATTCACATTCACAAAAAAAAAAAAAAAAAAAGCAAAAAACAGATGGCAACACTATCACTCAATGTCGGTGAGCTTCATCACACTCAAGCTCACACAGAGCAACTATCCACTCTGGAGGAACAAGCTCTTGCCCTTGTGAAAGCCAAGATCTCATTGCACATCTGACAAACGACCCAGCAGCACCAGATCAGACTGTCAAAAGTACAAATGCAGAAGGGACAGACATCACAGTTCCAAACCCTGAATACACAAAGTGGAAAAAATCGATGAGACTCCGCAGAGGGTGGCTAATTGGATCACTTTTACGAAGAATCCCTAGGATCGGTAATAGGCTCAGATCACGCATCTATGAGATGGCAAGCAATCGAAGGATGCTTATGCACAAGACTCTCAGGAAAGAGAGTTCACCCTTAAGCAACAATTGATCTATCTAAAGAAAGATGAAGGAAAACAATCTCGGATCATATCAGAGAATTCAAGGGCCTATGTGATGACCTTGCGGCTATTGGAAAACTGTCCCAAGACTACGAAAAGGTGTACTTTCTTCTCACAAGCCTAGGCCCCACTTATGAAACCTTCACCACTACTATGCTCAAACCACCAAGGCCCACATACACCGGGTGGTGTCCGCTCTGAGAACTTGGATCAAAGAAAGGCTGGTTCTCCACCAGTGTAAACATATCCTATCACCAAGCCACACCACAGATGGCATTTTATGGCCAGAATCAGACCAGGACTGCACCACCAGGCTTCAAAGGACCAGCAACTCAAGATAGCAGGTTTGTGTCATCAGGAAGAGGCTTCCAGGCTCAGCAACCAAGAAGCAATACCACATCTGGGATGACTCAGAGAAAGCCACCACCACCAGGACAGAGAAGGATGACCAATGAGGAAAGGGAGATGTACAAAAATGAGAAGTGCCAATACTGTGGTGTCATAGGACACATAGCCAAGATCTGTTGATGGGTATTACAGAAAGATCAACAGACCAGTGAACTCCCACAAGCACTAGCAGCTCTTACCCTAGACAACTCAATTGCAGACACAGAATGGACTGTGGATACAGGGGCATCACACCACATGACTGGTCAGTCAGGTATGTTACATAGCATTCACAAACCAGTAGGATCAGATGCTGTTATTATTGGAAATGGCTCCACACTACCAATCACTGGCACAGGCCAATCAAGTATTACACATGCACACACTGTCATTCCTTTAAAGGATGTCTTACTTGTCCCACAATTAACAAAAAATTTACTTTCAGTTAGTCAACTCACTACAGATACACCTGTCACTTGTGAATTTACTAATAAGGATGTCTTTGTTAAGGAACAAACAACAGGGGCAGATCCTGACTACAGGGAAAAGAAGGGTGACTTGTATGTCTTGCAGAACACCCACGAAGCGCATTTCTCCATGGTCAGACAGGTGTAAGTAGTGAATGTGGCATCGAGGTTGGGGCATTCCTGGATGGCCTTTGTTCAACATTTGAAGTCTAAGGGTTTTATTGATGTGGTAGGACAAATAAAGGCTGATCACATTTGTGAGAGCTGCCAATTAGGAAAAATTAGCAAGTTTCCTTTTTTTGATTCAGAACATGTTACTTCATTTCCATTTGAAATAATACACTGTGACTTATGGGGTCCAACACCTACCAAATCTATTGGAGGTTTTTCTTACTATGCATGCTTTGTGGATGATTATACTAGATTCAGTTGGTTTGTTCCTTTATCACTTAAATCTGATTTTTATGATGCTTACTTAAATTTTGAGTCTATGTGAAAAAACAATTTGAAAGGGACATTAAGATATTTCACTCAGACTGTGGAACAGAGTTTGTAAACAACAGACTCAACACTCACTTCCAGAAATCTGGCATAATACACCAACTCTCTTGTCCACACACACCCCAACAGACTGGTATGGTTGAGAGAAGACATAGGACAATTAGAGAGCTAGGCATGACCATGTTATTCCACAACAGCCTACCCTTATTCCTCTGGACAGAAGCATTTGCCACTGCTGTATACCTCATGAATAAAATTCCCACTGCATCTCTCAATCATGACTCACCCTACCACAAACTCTACAATAGAGATCCCAACTACACTGCTCTTAGAGTGTTTGGTACTAGATGCTTTCCTTACACATGGGACACCAAGGCCAACAAATTTGATCCAAAAACCTTACCCTGTGTTTTTATAGGCTATAGCATGCAGCACAAGGGCTACAAGTGTTACCATCCTCCTACCAGAAAAACATTCATCTCCAGACATGTTGTCTTTGATGAGACACTCTTTCCTTACAAACACACACAAACCCTCCTTCAACCATCCCCACAATGCACCATAAGTACTTTTGAAGACTGGATCTCATCTCACAATCCACCAGAACACCATCCTGTCCCTGTCCATGACACTGTCACACAACCCCAGGATTTACCAGACATTCCTATCCCCACTCCTATTCTAGATATGCAGCCTGCTCCACAATATACACCTGAACCTAGCCCCACTAATACACTGGACTTGACACCAACCCCTGAGCCAGATTCACCTGTTCCAGACCACACCCCTGACTCTGACCTTGACACACCATCACAATCTCCTATGTCATCCGACCACTCTGATCCAGATTACACCACCAGCACCCATTCCTCACCATCCTATGCTCACTAGGGCACAACATGGCATCATAAAACCAAATCCTAGGTATGCATTAACTGTCTCTTCTTTCCCTACCATCCCTAGAGAACCTAAAACTGTGACAGAAGCCCTTAAACATCCTGGCTGGAAAACAGCCATGTTAGAAGAACTTCAGGCTTTAGAGCACAACCACACATGGGATCTTGTGCCTAAAACACCACACATGCACATTATTGGCTCAAAATGGGTTTTCAAAGCCAAGTTAAATCCTGATGGCTCCTTAGAAAGACTTAAAGCTAGGCTAGTTGCTAAAGGTTACAACCAAGTTGATGGTGTAGATTACACTGAAACTTTTTCCCTGTTATTAAACCTGGTACTATTAGACTTGTCCTAGCCACTGCCCTTATCCAACATTGGACAGTTAGACAACTGGATGTTAAGAATGCCTTTTTACATGGCTTAGTCACTGAAGAAATTTATATGTCACAGCCACCTGGTATGACAGATCCTCACCTTCCCAACCATGTTTGCAGACTCAAGAAGGCCCTCTATGGCCTTAAACAGCTCTAGGGCTGGTTTGACAGTTCGATTCTTACCTCCAGCATATGGATTCTAACTTGTAGTTTGGTGATCCTCTCTCTTTGTATGTCATTCTACACATGGCTCACTATATTTATTGCTCTATGTTGATGACATGCTCCTCACAGGCACTAATGACCACCTTATATTCTCTTTTATTGAACTACTTAACAAGGAATTTGCTATGAAGGATTTGGGACAGATTCACCATTTTCTTGGAGTTGAAATTTTTTATGCAGGCCCCACAATGCACATGTCTCAAACTCACTATGCTCTCACACTACTGAGAAAGCTCAAATGGTGGAATGCAAACCTGTTGCCACTCCTTTGGAACTCAAGCCTCATCCAGATCCAGCTTCCTCTCTTTTGTCCAACCCTACCTACTACAGGCAGTTGATTGGAGCTCTCCAGTACCTCACATTTACAAGACCAGACATCAGTTATAGTGTTAACTATGCATCTCAGTTCCTACAAGCACCTACACAAGCTCACCTCAAGTTTGCCCAAAGGCTCCTCAGATATGTTAAAGGCACCTTGGACTTGGGATTACAGTTCACAGCAGATTCATCACTCACCCTATCTGCCTACTCTGATGCAGATTGGGCAGGCTGCCCCATTACCAGACGGTCTACAACAGGGTACTGCACGTTCTTGGGCACCAATCTGGTCTCATGGTGTGCCAAGAAACAACAGACCATCTCCAGGTCTAGTACTGAAGCAGAATACCGTGCCTTAGCTCATACAGCAGCAGAATTGACATGGCTACAGTACCTAAGCAAGGATCTTCAGCTCCCACAGTCTCCACCTACCCTCTACTGTGACAATCTAAGTGCCCTCCACCTCACAATCAACCCTGTGTTTCATGCTCGTTCCAAACACATTGAGTTAGACTACCATTTTGTCCGAGAACGCGTGGCTCTAGGTAAGCTTATCACCAAGCATGTTCCAGCTCAATTTCAGGTGGCCGATCTATTTACAAAGCCCTCTACCCGCTACACCCTTCAACATTTCCTACACAAACTCTGCCTTCACCCCAGGCACAGTTTGCGGGGGGGTATTAACACTATCCATTCCGACAACAAAAATTCCGACAACAACAAGGAAAGTCAAATAGATCGAGCAGGAGAAATAAGGGGATATTGGAGAGATAAGGGTGCAATTCAAACCAAAAATCTGAGGCTGATTTTGAACCGAATGTGCGAAGTGATGGGCTCTATCTACAGTTATGAATTCAAAGATAAACTGGAGTCTATCTCTACAAAGTGAGCAGATTACCTTGACAGCAACGCAAGATTGAATGACTTCCATTTGAATTCAAACTCCAACAAACCTGCAAGATAGATTTATCTATTAGTTTGTTTTTGAATAAATCGAATTGGTTAGGGTTTATCTAATTGATTGTATCTATAAATTCAAGGCTCCTGTAATTGGTTGAATTACGGTGGAATAATACCAAAACTTATCTTTTGCTCCGGCACAATTGTTTCGTTGTTCTTCCGCTTTAGCTTCTCGTTTTTATCATGGTATCAGAGATAAAATCTGCATAACCATATCAACTATTCAATCAACCACGAACAGCAAACAAAACCACATACAAAATCTCACAAACAAACAGCAAACGAACTCATATACAAAATCAAGCAAATAGCACTACAAACACAGATCCAAACTAAACAAACAGTACCACAGATTCACAAAAAAAAAAAAAAAAAAGCAAAAACAGATGGCAACACTATCACTCAATGTCAGTAGCTTCATCACACTCAAGCTCACACAGAGCAACTATCCACTCTGGAGGGAACAAGCTCTTGCCCTTGCAGAAAGCCAAGATCTCATTGCACATCTGACAAACGACCCAGCAGCACCAGATCAGACTGTCAAAAGTACAAATGCAGAAGGGACAGACATCACAGTTCCAAACCCTGAATACACAAAGTGGAAAAAATCTGACAGACTCCTTAGAGGGTGGCTAATTGGATCACTTTCTGAAGAATCCCTAGGACTGGTAATAGGCCTAGATACTGCATCTGCAGTATGGCAAGCACTGAAGGATGCTTATGCACAAGACTCTCAGGAAAGAGAGTTCACCCTTAAGCAACAATTGATCTATCTAAAGAAAGATGAAGGGAAAACAATCTCAGATCATATCAGAGAATTCAAGGGCCTATGTGATAGCCTTGCAGCTATTGGAAAACCTGTCCAAGACTCTGAAAAGGTGTACTTTCTTCTCACAAGCCTAGGCCCCACTTATGAAACCTTCACCACTACTATGCTCAAACCACCAAGGCCCACATACACCGAATTGGTGTCCCACCTACAGAACTTGGATCAAAGAAGGAACTGGTTCTCCACCAGTGTAAACATATCCTATCACCAAGCCACACCACAGATGGCATTTTATGGCCAGAATCAGACCAGGACTGCACCACCAGGCTTCAAAGGACCAGCAACTCAAGATAGCAGGTTTGTGTCATCAGGAAGAGGCTTCCAGGCTCAGCAACCAAGAAGCAATACCACATCACAGGATGACTCAGAGAAAGCCACCACCACCGAGGGGCAGAGAAGGATGACCAATGAGGAAAAGGAGATGTACAAAAATGAGAAGTGCCAATCTTGTGGTGTCATAGGACACATAGCCAAGATCTGTTGATGGGAATTACTGAAAGATCAACAGAGACGGTGAACTCCCACAAGCACTAGCAGCTCTTTACCTAGACAACTCAATTGCAGATACAGAATGAATTTGTGGATACAGAGGCATCACACCACATGGTAGTCGATCGGGTATGTTACATAGCATTCACAAACCAGTAGGATCGAGATCGTTATTATTGGAAATGGCTCCACACTACCAATCACCGCACAGGCCAATCAAGTATTACACATGCACACCTTTGTCATTCCTTTAAAGGATGTCTTACTTGTCCCATAATTAACAAAAATTTACTTTCGTTAGTCAACTCACTGAGATACACCGCTCACTTGTGAATTTACTAATAAGGATGTCTTTGTTAAGGAACAAACAACGAGGCGAGATCCGACTACGAGGAAAAAGAAGGGTGACTTGTATGTCTGCAGAAACACCCCGAATCGCATTTCTCCAACAGATTCAGGCGAGTAAGAGTGAACTGTGGCATCGAGGTTGGGGCATTCCTGGATGGCCTTTATTCAACATTTGAAGTCTAAGGGTTTTATTGATGTGGTAGGACAAATAAAGGCTGATCACATTTGTGAGAGCTGCCAATTAGGAAAAATTAGCAAGTTTCCTTTTTTTGATTCAGAACATGTTACTTCATTTCCATTTGAAATAATACACTGTGACTTATGGGGTCCAGCACCTACCAAATCTATTGGAGGTTTTTCTTACTATGCATGCTTTGTGGATGATTATACTAGATTCAGTTGGTTTGTTCCTTTATCACTTAAATCTGATTTTTATGATGCTTACTTAAATTTTGAGTCCTATGTGAAAAAACAATTTGAAAGGGACATTAAGATATTTCACTCAGACTGTGGAACAGAGTTTGTAAACAACAGACTCAACACTCACTTCCAGAAATCTGGCATAATACACCAACTCTCTTGTCACTGAATAAAATGATTATAAAATCATTTTTAATTCAATTCCACATTTTCTCCAACAAGTATCAAGTATGTTTTGTACTTTTGTTTATGCATATGATGATATGAATTTGAATTATTACTTCTAGGTATGTTTCGAGGCTATTAATGAACTCGAATTTTGTATTTACGGATGTTATAAATACAATGTTGATATATTTTGTAAGTATGTGTTCAAGTGAAAAAAAAAAATTTAACTGCAAAGGCCCACCGTACCGATTCGCCTTAAGCCTCGGGTTTGGTTGGGCCGGCCCTGCCAAAGAGCGCACTCGCTCATATTTTCCTTTGAGTGGTATGTACACCTCCAATGTCATTCTAGAATTTTCATTGACATGCATTTTGAGACCACATTTTCCAGGTTCGTTGCACTTAAATGATTGAGGCACCTAGGATTTAACCCCTTCTAGACCCACTTTTGTTGGCCTTCCCGTGATATATTCCCCTTAGTGAGCCCCTTCTAGCCTGGTCCCTTTATTTGATTAAACTCCAGAAATTAAACCCATGGCCTTTTCTTATGATATCCCCTCTCTTGTTGACCCTATTGTCAAGAGATTGTATGAATAGTTGCATGAAGTTTTGGAGAAGAATCAAGAACCGAGTATCTGGAGAAGTATGGCTCGAAGTTATATTATGAAGTGTATTGTAAAATATGGAGTAAAAAAAGAGATGAAATGTTGAAAAAAACAAATTGAAAAAAAAGGGAGCTTATATTGAAGGAGTGTTTTATACATTAAAGAGGAAGTTTGTTTCTGCTAGCAATTTTTGCAAGCTTCTTTGGACATTTTTGTTTGCACTTCTGTTCTTAAGATGTTGTGATAGAAGTTGGAGCCACGTCGTGTTTCAATTGGATTCATTCTTGGCGACTACATGATTATGATGTTTACATTCATGCATTCTCCTAGACAAGTTAGCCCTTATATATTTCCCTACCTTGTTTTTAGTCCCTAGCCCCGTTACAACCTTGATAAAGACCTCATGATTCGTGCATTGGATTTGGAATAGATAGTGGTGGAGATTTGATTGATATGCAAACCTATGGTAATATTTGGTTGTGTGTTGATTTTTGAGGGTGTGTGATTTGTCCCTATGCATTATATTGAGAGTTTTACCAGTGAGGACAAGTTGAGACTCTTTTATTTTGCCACTTTAAAGTTTATGATCGAGTGAGTTAAAGTGAGTCGTATGAACACTAGTGTGTGAGTATATTGCTTGATTACCATTTGGCTTGCATTATGGAATATGAGGTTGATGAGACGTTTGGACGGGCGTCATTATTGGAATTCTTTTGGTGCTTTGCATTCATGTAATTTTAGATCATTCATACAGGTTATAAGTTCATGCATTTTTCATTTCTTATTTTTGGGATGAGAGTGCATTGCTTGAGGACAAGCATTGATTTAAGTGTGGGGGAGTGATGAGTCCATATTTTGTGGTGTTTTATGTGCTAATTTTATATCTATTTTGTCGGGAGATGCTCTGCTTTGGGTATGTTTTTGTTGATTTCGAGTTTTAAGCTTCGTGGCGGCGATGGAAGATTTCAGGACTTAAAGAGCAGTTTTGGATGCTTTGTGGGAGATTGGAGAAAAGCGGCGTTTCAAGTATCGTGAATTTCAGTTTTCGCCTATGTTGAGATCCCGAAATGTTGAAGAAAAGACAAAGCCTTTCAAAATCAATCGTGGACTTCGCTTTTAAATCACATCGGATTTTTAGGAAATAAGATGGGCTTGGCCCAAAATAGCAATTCATTTCCTGATGGCGTGAATTAGCTGAGCATTAGTATTAGGTTTTTTATATTTTTTTTGGCAGGATGAAATGGAGAGACAGACGGGGACGACGGATGGTAATGCTGCCGTCGAACCTTTTTCATTTGTTTCAATGAAAGGTTTGGTTTTTTTTTTAAACTTTTTTTTAAATTTTTTTATAGTATAATGTTTAGTTAGTTTTCTATTCCAGTTGATTGATTGTTAATCTCTCGATTCCATATGGTTGTGAGATTTAAACGTTTTAATCCTCGTTCGATTGTTAATATTTGTCTTTTTTCTGATTTCATTGATATAGGATTAAAATTATTCGTTTAATTGTTGGCGCGCGATAATTAAGCGGTTATTTTGATCTAGTATCAAAATCTATCTTAGGCGGTTGCCATAAAAGATTAGATTTTTAGTGGTAAACAACACATTGTCTCACGGTTCAGTAGCCGTAGGATTCCTGTTGTGGAAATAGATAATACTATGGTTAAAATTAAGCCGGTTGGATTAATACCTAGTAATTGGATCTCTCTAATCTTTAAGGCTGTTATGTCACCAAACTCCGGGCGGTCGTTGCGGGGTGTGACATAATTAGGGTGTAATTAGTGGCGGTTGTCCTAATTAATGAATTTAGGAGGGATTTGTTGATTCACGGTTGTGGTCAACTATAACCAATTTATTAATAATTTAACGAGTCATCCGTGAATCGATAATCAATCATAGGTGATAACGTCGAAAAAGTCATCTAAGATTTAGCGGTTGTTTGTAGTGGATATCTGGCTATAAAAGTATATAAAAGTGGTGTATGCCGGTGGTGCCCGGTGGCGGCAATGGCTGCCGGCGGTGGTGCTTTCGTAAGAGAAGAGAGAGTGGGGGAATTTGGCTTTGCCATGCTTTTTTATTGATTAAATTGTGTCCCTTGAATAGGTTACATTGGGGCCCTATTTATAGGGAAATTACCGACTAAAGTTCGGTTTATTTACAAGTAAGGACATAGTACAAACAGATATTTTAGCTACAATAGCGGGCTCGTAGCGGAGTCGATAGGTGGCGGTCCTGATGGCCTTGCCGACCGTTGTATCTTTTATATCACTGTCTCGCTGGACTAGAGGTAGCTCTTCCTCTAAATGTTATGATCGAGGTCGCTGGCGGACCCGTAATCTCTTTTGTCGTCGCATAAGGTTGAGGGCTTGGAACTGATCGGAAGGCTCGCGGCTCTAATTTGGCTTGCGAGCTCGCGGGCCGTAATGACCGGTGGCCTCATCCACTATTTTGGTGGCCGGACGGACCCGGATAAGGATCCACGGGCTGGATTACGATTTATCCCTATCAATAGGAATTGAGGAAACGATTAATTGACTGGAACTTTTTTTTATTTTGTTTTCCTTTTCTGCTTAGGAAATAGTTATAAAAAAAAACCAAATATCTTTTCTTTTCAAAAAATTTAGAAGAAATAAGTCCACCGTTCCCTGTGGGTTCGACCCCTACTTCTATTATACTAGTTATAGAAGTTGTAGGTGATTTATCTTTGGTGGTTTGACGACACACCAATGTAAACATAGGGGGGCTAAGCCCACTCGAAAAAAAATATTACACTAAAAAATATATGTAATCCAGTTTGATCCATAAAATATAGTTAGAAAAGCTGGAAGAAGAATAATCATGTATTCTATCTCAACAAGTCAGGGATACAAGTAGGGCTGTAAACGAGCCGAACCCTACCGAACCCTGGTAGGGTTCGAGCTCGGCTCGAATTTTTCGAACCTAAGGTTCGGCTCGGCTCGAACTGATCGAACCTTAATTTAGCAAGGTTCGGCTCGGGTTCGAATGGAATATTAGGAAAACATGTTCGGTCGGTTCGAACGAACACGCTCGCTCGAGAAATTCGAGAATAATATATATATATATATATATGTTCGAAACTCGAACCTAACCATTTGTAATAGAATAGAGAATAATATATATATATATATATATAGGTTCTTCTTCTAACCCTATATATTGATATTTGATTTCTATTTTAATTTAATATATATATATATATATATATATATATATATATATATATATATATATATATATATATATATATAGGTTCTTCTTCTAACCCTAATTTGATTTTGATTTCCTATTTTAATTTATATATATATAGGTTCTTCTTCTAACCCTAATTTGATTTTGATTTCCTATTTTAATTTATATATATATATATATATATATATATATATATATATATATATATATATATATATATATCAAAATATATATATGAATTTTTTTTAAATATGCAAAATGAGTTATTTGAATTTATTTATATTCCGTTTAATTATAATTAATTTGGTTAGTTTCGAGGATTACGAATATCAAATACCTACCGTTGAATGACATATTTATTTAATCTAAAAGCATTCGAAGGTTCGAATCAAACATTTGAATTAATTTATTTTGAAAATATAATTGATTGTATGAATCGAATCGAATAAATAGACGTTGACTATTTACAAAACTCTCAGACTTTAATGTAAGGAATATATCAACATTCTCTAACAGAATGTGTACACAATATCCAACACCACATATGTGGACCAATACAATCAAGACACATCATCATATACTTGGACCAATACAATTAAGCCACATCATCACTCAATAACCTATTTCTCAACAAATATTATTAATCAACAAATATTATTAATCAAACCCACTTTGATTTAACTGATATAGTCCATTAAATTTCACCCAAAAATAAAATCATGGCTCCGTCCTTGACTGAAATGTATACCCCGAACTAACAGAGTATTCTTCTTTGTGAGATTCTACTGATGAACATATTGCACATATAAGGACATTCATATGTAGTGTTTTTTTTTTTCTTTTTTTTTTTCTTCGGATACGAAAGGTTACACCCACCCTAATTATGCCCCTAGCGGGGCTCGAACCCTGGTCTTCACATCAAGGTATAGTTAGCTAACCACTAGGTCGATGTACTGAGTACTTATATGTAGTGTTTTGCATGATGTATTAAATGTTAATTAAGAATATCTTCCAATGTTTTTTTAAGAAACAAACTTTCAGTTTTTTTAAAAATGGAGTATATCATAACGGCCGGCTCTTGGTTAATATGAAGATAGACATGATAAAATTCAGTTTAGAACCCAAAATTTGGACAATTTCCCAGAAGTTTTAATTAAGTGAATCTGACACCACCTCATAGAATCTGTTATATATTTCTTCCTTAATTAATCCTTAATGCTCCATTAGTAGGTGTGTTTGGTGCAGTCCCTTGGATTAAAGTATAAAAGTTAGAAATAACTTGATGTTTAATAATTGTATATCATCAATAATGATTAAATATTGAGAGAGGCACATGCATTCTGCTTATTTATGTCATCTTGCTGATATTCCCATTTTCATATGACAGGCGTCACACATTAGAGGATCCTGTTTTCTTTAGTGTTCTTTTTCCTAAACAGTTAAAGGTTGTGGAAGATTGTTTTTAATCTAAAATGGGAAAAAAGGACAAGAAAAAAAGATAGTGGTTGAGGCAAAATAGCAGCGTATTACTGTGTTACTACATGTGGTTGTAGCAACGTGTAATATATAAGTACACGTGTAATGTAATGGCGCTTTTGTCATTCTCAACCACTATCTTTTTTTTCTTGTCTTTTTTTCCCATTTTGTATCTTATTCTGTCCTTCTAGCCCGCGACCCCTTTTTTAAATTTATGTCTTTTTCTTCTTTTTTTTGGTAATTAATGTCTTTTTCAACATGACTGTGAATTATCATCTTTCTTAAAATAAAATAAAAATACGTTACGTTATCATCTTTCTTAAAATAAAATAAAAATACGTTACGTTGGTAGAAAATTAATATATTTAACTGTAACGCCCCGCTCCCGGATACCGAGTCCTTATCCGGAAACGAAACGCTCGGCACATATAATATTAAATAAATTCAATATTATAGGTAAGCTTAAACTACGTCGTATCGAGTTTAGCAAACGGAAGCTAAAAAAACTCGGAAATCATCATAATTGCTACTAAGAATAGAAACTCCAAACATACTAAAGATAGAAAGGTAACTTACAACAACGAAGCAAACGAAACTTACATCATACGATGTCAAAAGAAAAGTACAACACTTGTCTTACAAAAGTCTAGAAAAAAAAATACAACATATCTAGTACATCTTTTGAATGTGAGAAAGCGAACGCATCATCATGGCATCAACATCATCAAACATCATCCTCGGCAAGCTCGTAGTCAACATGTTCATCTTATCACCCCACAAAGCATACAACGAAATGCAATATAGTTAACTACAATGTACTTTAATAAGAGGAAGAAGCTAAAGAATAACTAAGTCTTACAATAAAAGGTTCATGTTTTTAATTAAGTTATCTTTATGTGACCGACAAACTCTAGGGTTTACTTAATACTCATCAACATGTCATGACTATTGGTTTCTAGCTTAACTTATCTTAGTTACATCCGTATATATTCAAAGGCACTACGCATGGTGCTACTCACCACGAAGTATCTGGGTGCAACATATTGGTGGATCACACCAATAACCACGGAAGTCAATTCTAGTAGACTCTAATAGTGCACGCGTTCGGTGAAGTCCCTCTGCCATTTAACCATTTAGAGGCCAGCAGAGTTAATCACTTTATCTGACCGCCCACACATTGTGATATAGACAGAGTCTTACCAAGAATTGCATGATGTTTAATCTTTTAACTACACAAGTATGTTTGTTATTAGTTATTAACTAGCCACTTAAGTGTTTTCAAGTAAGCTCCCTCACACCTTGATCGGACTTTCTAGATGTTCAATCTTACCGGCAGTGTACCTGGTCAATTGTAGTCTAGTCTAGTGGTCAAGGTCGTATCCACGAGGATTGTGAGGTGGAACCGAAAATCTATTATTATCTTGATCTAAGTCGCAACAAACAAGAAGGTAAATGTATCTAAGAATCTACTACTACAAATGATGATAAAATGATAAAAGGCCTAACCAAGATAATGCAATGTTCAAGTCGACCTCTATTAGCATCATGAGAATGAACTACCTACCAACCTTCAATGGTGTTAAAGTGTGTGTTATCGGTGCACTCCTAAACTAGTAGCTTCCCCTCATACAAGTGAATGAAACTACTCTATGTCTCCTCCTTAGTCTAAGTGTCCTAGACCTAATGATTCAACATGATACGAACTTTAATGCAATGACAATGTCAATAACCCCCAGATAAAAAATCGAATTCCACTTAAGGTCGATTTTACTTCCGGTTCTCCTATCCCTTCTCCCACACCAAGCATCTCCTTTCTGTCTCAACAATGTGTGTGTGTGTGTGTGTGTGTGTGTGTGTGTGTGTGTGTGCAAGTGCTAGGTGATCAATCCAACACCAACAAGCAATTCAACGAAAATAGGAAAAGATAACAACAACACATGAAGCTATGAATCATAAATTAACATTCTCAATCAACCAATAGAGATAACAACTATCAAAAATACATAATATTGGCTAGTGTAAATTAGCCACTCATTACTACAAGTACCGACATGTCAAGATTAGTATTCATAATAATGAGAACAAGTAAAACAATATTAAACTAAGAATTTACCAATCACAAGTGATAAACTTGAAAAGGGCGACCTTCATCACCTTCCAAAAGCTTCAATGGAGTTTGGTACACAAAAATTGTTCACCTTGCTCCAATAAACATTCCAAAAGCTTAACTAAGGATTCTTAAGAGTTACATTTGTAATTAAATGCTAAATGAGAGAAATTTTGGTTATAAGAGCCCCTTGGGGCGGTTTGGAGCCACCAAGAGAAGGAGGAGAAGATGGGGAAGAAGATGGGTAATTGGGGGAGATGATATATATGACCAAAAATGAAGTTTATAGGCTGAAACTGCTTTCTGCGACGATCTGGCGTGCGCCGCAATAGGTCCAGTACGCGCCGGTATTACTGAAATATCTCTGACAGCTTACTGCGACGCTCCGGCGCTCGCCGTAATAGGCCGGTTCTTCACAGCAGCTCGGTAAAATGGTCATAACTTGAGTTGTAGACCTACGATTGATGTGATTCAAAGTGCGTTGAAAATATCGTTTCTTGATCTACAACTCTCATGAAGAATTATTCTCCATAAAATGCTTCTAAGTGGGGTCAAATGTCCGTTGAAGATAGGCTACGGTAGAAGCACTAAGGACAATTGATCCGTTTGAACTTGTAAGCTTCCGGCACACTCTTCTAGCTCTCAAAAGAAGTGTTTATACTCAACACGTGTTGTCACTCGGGGTCTTGCTTAACCTATAATCCTGCAATAAATCACCAAAATATCAACCGTAAACCCGACACGGTGCTCAGGTTACTATAACCGGTACAAAACCTATCAAAATATGATATTTTATATAATAATTACTATCTACACATTTGGATGAAACTAAGAAAATAATTACTCAAATTGGTACAATATTGCTCAAGGTGGTATCAGAAATGGGGTAAAATGTCATAAAAATAAGCGACAATTTGTCTCTCATCACACCTAATACTCTCTTACTTAGACCACTAGACACGGACAAACCTAGCACATACACAGACATTGATAAATACTAATTCATCAAAGCACAAGCCAATCATACCCTTCAGACGGTCCCGAACTTCAACTCTATGGAAGAGTACATCCGGTGCCGGAACTAAACACATCTGGAGTTTAATCAAGGCTTGTTCATGTTCATTTAGTATTATTAGATTAACAAACAACATTTAAAACTAGACTCGGGGCTCAAACTGAATAAATACTAAAAAAAACATGTCTAGTGTGCCCCTGCTGGATTGATCGCGCCAAGACCGCCAAACAGAGACTTTTTGTCGCGAGTGCGCCAGACTAGGCTCGTGCGCCCAAGATGGACTCGGGTCGCTTGCACACGGCAGCAGTGCGCTGCGCACAAGCCCGAAGACGTAAAAATCGACTTTACGCCTCCCGGCGCGATCGACACAAAGATCAGTGCGCCCGCACCAAGCGTAGAAACTCCCAAAAACTCAGTTTTATGCATCTAAACGATCTTCACTCGATTCCAAACAAGTTTATCATCAATAAACGCTGAAAAACAGTAGGAAAATACAGCTTTTACATACCATAACATCCAACAATTTAACTACAACTTAGAACATGATTTCTAACCAAGAATTCAACACAAATACTCAACATTAACATCATAAAACCTTAATTAAACTTTAGGAAAAGCCTCTTACTTGATTAAAGCAATTCCCAAAGCACAACTTGAAAGAAACCTGCAGCACTTCCTCAAACTTCAACAAAAAACCTATGTTGATCAACAATTAAACTACAATTAATTGTGATCACGGTTTCTAAACAACGGAAACTATGAATCAAACCAAACGATGCCTTGAAACCTGATCAATTCTTGAAGAAACCAAGATTAGGGCTAAATTCTTACCTTCTCAAAATCCTGAACTTTTAGTATCACCACGAAGCCCTTCTTCCGCTGATTCTATTCCTCTAAACGATTCCGAAACCCGTTGAATGAATAATTTGTGAGAAATCGAAGAAAGTCTATTTGCCCCTTTTTGGTTTGCTCTCAATGTTGCCTGGAGTTTGTGAACGTAGATTTTCTGATTATCCTTTTGACAACTTCCCAGTATTCCACTAAATAGAGGAGAGGTTATTTTCTCCAAAAAATAACTCCTCTTAACTAATTACCAACGATTCCCATTAATTACAATTAATTCCTTTATTTCCCCTCCAACCTATTTCGAAATATATATATAAATATATATTAAATACTTTAATCCATAAATTAAATAAACATAATATACCGAATTTTACAAATTAACACGTCTGTCCTTTTCGAAAATTCGGGATATTACATTAACACTTCAACATGTTCCTCAAATATGGCTCAATAACAAAAAGTTTGGACAACACATGAATGCATAAAAACCCACAACAAAGACCTAACACACACACATAGCCCATACATTTACATATAATTATAAGACAATATTAAAAAAGAGTAGTTTGTATAAAAATTTTTACTCATGACATCATATTCGTATTTATAAAAAATGTTTACTTGTTATTACAAAAATATATTCATCTCAAAAGCTTATTAAAATAGATAATTAACATGAACTAAATACCCACAACAAAGACTGTTTATATAACAAGCCCAACATTTACGGGGAACATAATAATAAAATTTTATTTTTGTAAAGTTTTTACTCATGACATCATATTCTCGTATCATGTTTAAATATATTCATCTCAAAAGCTTATTAAAATAGATAATTAACATACTAAATATTTCAACATGAGATCTGTTTATATATCACGTTACAAACATAAAATAAGATTTTATTTTGTGTAAAGTAAGTTAAAGTTTCTTCTGTGTGTACGATCAAGTTGATGATATGCAAATGCAATACATTAAATAAATGTATTTTATTATAGTATAATGTTGAGTCTTGTTTTTTATATCATAATTGTGTGACAGATTTCCACGTGGATTCACCTGATATAAGAACAAACAAAAGAAACCAGCATCAAAGCTTATATTCAACTGCTTGACATTTGTCGTTTAAACACGTACTTGTTTATCGTTTTTATACCTCAAATAATATCTCTTTACTCTTAATTACCAATTAATTTTCAAGTTAATTTTCTTTTCGGAAATGATAGTAAGCATCCGATCAGCGTCGGGTGATCTCTTGTCATTGATCGGTGTTAGATCTATATTATAATATAGATATCTACCGTCATCAATCTGCAGCATCAGCCCGACGATCTTGATGCCATTGACACACTGGCTGATAATGTTTAGTAGAGTGCTCCTTTTTTTTGTAGAAATTCAGAATATTTTAGTATTCTTCATTCCACGTGTCATGTATTCCGGTAGACTTCTTAATCTTATTGGCGCATGAGAAAAGAATAAGAAAGAACACAAAAAAAAAAAAAAAAATAATAATGATTTGTTCTTTGGAATGGGTCGGCGCTTGAGGAATTTAAGCCAACACGGGGGCTGCGGCAGGGAGACCCCCTGGCACCGTATCTCTTTGTGCTGGTCATGCAGGTTCTGAGCACCCTTATTGATGCCGCTGTGAGGGAGGGCACGTGGAAGCCCTTCCGTATTTCGAGGGGAGGGCCGGTGGTGTCTCATCTTTTTTTCGCCGATGATCTGTTGTTCTTAACGGAAGCTTCGGTTAGTCAAGTAGAAATTATGGAAAAAGTGCTAACCACGTTCTGTGACATTTCAGGTCAAAAAGTAAGTGTGCAGAAGTCTAAATTTTATGTGTCCCCAAATATGGACAATACAGTTGTCAGTGTTATTGCTAGCCGGTTGGGGATTTCGCGTACGTTTGATTTGGGCAAATATTTGGGCATTCCGCTATGTGGAAAGAAAAGGAAGTCTAGCTATGGATTCCTAGTAGACAAAGTAAGAGCAAAACTTCAACTATGGAAGACAAAGGTGCTGTCTAGAGCCGGACGTAATATTCTTCTACAATCAGCTCTAGTAACAATTACATATTATTTTATGCAAACAACCCGCATACCAAGCTCTGTGTTGGATGAGGTGGAAAAAATTGTCTGCTCCTTTCTTTGGGCTGGCGACGAAGATAAGAGAAGCATGCATTATGTGGCATGGAATGATGTTTGTTTACCGAAGTGTATGGGAGGCCTCGGGGTGAGAAGATTGCGTAATATGAACATTGCCCTCCTTGCAAAAGTTGCTTGACACATCCTAGTGGAGAAGGACATTTTATGGGTTAAGGTGTATATGTATGGTGGTGAGCTGCCTATGGGATGTTCTTCATGTAAATGCGGACTGGAGTGTGGAATGGCTTGCGACAATGTCCGGAAAATTTGATGTGGCCAGTGCTTACCATGAACAACTTATGACGAAGTGCTCGAAGGATGAAGAACGAAGGTGGAAAAATATATGGTCCATTTTAAAGAGCCACAGAGAGGCAACATGTTGTTGTGACTTATTCGCCGGAAAGCATTGCCCACTTTAGCGATGCTTGAACACCGACACGTTCTAGATAACAATATTTGCATGATTTGTTAGGATCATGAGGAAACCCTGTTTCATACGTTTCGAGACTGTGGATGGATTCGCGACATTTGGAAGAAGGCATCGTGCTGCTATCAACGACAGTTTTTTGGTAGCCTGGATGCTCGTGATTGGATAGATGATTGTCTTATACATGATAGCTCCGGTCGAGACGACATTACAAGCTGGAGGTATTTATTTCGAGAGGTTATTATGGGAGCTTGGTATTGGCGGAACCAAGCAGTTCACCACACATGTACTCAGCGCCCTCCGACGATGGTTTTCCTATCCTAGGCTGTTAACAAAGAAAGAGAGTTGAAAATCGATTGGCACACCGAGTAGGGATAGTTTATGAATGTTTTTCATTTTAAAGCGTGCAAAAGAGATGTTTTTTTTCCTTTTGGGGTGCGTTAATTGTACATAAGTTTTCCACAATTTTAATGAAAGATCCGGTTTACACCAAAAATAATAATAATAATAATAATTTGTGCCACAACAATGATCTTCACCGTTAACGGTTGTGCCTGTGTCATTACCTAAAAAAAAATACATCCACATTCCAGAATTTTTATTTATTTTTTATTTTTTTGAGGAACCAGAAAATTATTGTTTGCGAATATATAGGTGAGTTTATTGATAATAAAAATAAAAATAAATTAAAATTAAACTGATGATTGTTGTAAGAAAAAGGAGAAAAATTTATAGCTCTAAGCATCACTTAAATAATGTCATTAGCCATGGGTTCTGTTAGAATATAATTATATTAGGTTTTGATATTAAGTATTGTGTTACACATGTTTGGCTAGGATCATTACAATTGGCTTGATCTAGGCCTTAGATTACTTTCTGTTGAAACTGATATGTACTAATACTGCTGTGTATGTGCCCCCAATCTATGAAAGAATATTCCTATCTTCTATTAGATTTTGTGTTGGTATCAAAGCTAACATGACCGACGCCACCGGAGCACTGTCGTCGGTGACTCCAGTCACCACCATTTTTGCTGCAGCAAAACCTCCCGATGTATCGGTAAACCCATAAAATATCCAATATCTCCACTACCTTTCCGGTCTCTCTGCCATTTTCAAACCTTGAGTCGATGTTTCCCTTCTCTGCTGCCTATACCGGTGTTCCCCCTCTCCTTTCCGATGATACCCAGCTTTCCGATGTTTGGGACCTCGTCCATTGCTCCTATATCACCACTTGCTCGGTCTCTTCACCTGCAATGACTGGTATGCCCATTCACCGGCCAACTCTCTCAAACCTGTAACATGAAGCTTAATCGTGATAATTATCTTCTATGGAAGTCCACAATTCTTCCGGTTGTACGAGGACACAGTCTTGAAGGTTATCTGCTTGGATCTGTTACTCCTCCCCCAAGATACACAGCTGCTGGTTTGAGCAACCTGGTCTTTGATCAGTGGCAGCAAATTGATTCTTTGCTCATGGGTTGGCTTCTCAGCTCCATGACTGAGCAAGCCCTTCTTGAAGTGGTTGGATGTGGCACCTCTCATGAAGTATGGACCACACTTGAATCCCTCTTCAACTCACACTCAGAAGCTCGGATGCTGGAGATCAAATATGTATTAGCCAGATCTGAAAAAGGATCACAATCGATGGATGATTATCTTTTCCTAATGAAGTCACATTTCGATAACCTAGCTGCTGCCAGTTATCCGATCAGTCGTTCTGAGCTTATTCTTGCCACACTTGGAGAACTTGGTCGTGAATATGAGGCAGTCATCGTTAATCTAACAGCAAGAATTGGCTCACTCAATTGGCAGGATGTGCAGTCACAGCTGATTACATATGAACGATTGCTCAATCGTTTCAATGGAAATGCAGGTAATGGATATGTCAATCTAGTTTCCAGTTCCCCTTCAGTCCAAATGGCCCAGAGTTCTGGTAAGTCTTCCAACTTCAATAGTAAAAGGGGTCGTGGAGGTCGATCTAAAGGTGGAGGAAGATCTAACAGAGGGGGGTAGAAGTGGTGGAGGTGGTGGAAGAACCACCAATTCTTCAAATCTTGGTAGCAACATGGTTTTTCAACTGTGTGGGAAAAGAGGACACATTGTGACTTCATGCTGGCATCGGTTTGAGCATGATTTTGTACCTCCCACCAATACCTCATCTCCAAGACATATTTCTGCCTTTACTGCAAGTCCCCAAACAGTGAATGATAATTCCTGGTACCTTGATAGTGGAGCTTCGGATCATGTAACCTCTGATCAGAACAAATTTCATATCAATTCAAACTATATGGGTAATGATCCACTTACTATAGGTAATAGTGAAAAACTGACTATCACACACATTGGTTCAAGTGTTATCCCCACCAAACCTATCCCTCTTTATCTAAATAATTTTCTTCATGTTCCTGATGTTAAGAAAAACTTGCTTAGTGTATCTAGACTTGTTCTTGATAACCCTGTTAACATTGTGTTTGAATCCCGTGTTTGTCTTGTTAAGGATCTGAAGTCAGGGACAACTCTTCTCAAAGGTGAACTATGTGATGGCCTGTACAAGTTGTCAGATTCTTCTTTCAAGACCTCCCTTCACTCCAAATACATTTCCAGTACCAAGTCTACTGCTGTTGCTTCTTGTCAGTCTCCTAAGAATCAAATAAAGTCTGTTTGTCTAGATAGGGATCCCAATGTCTAGAATAGGAGACTTGGGCATCCTTGTAAGTATGTTCTTAGCTATGTTCTGAAACTTATGTAATGTTTCTTTGAATGATGAATTAAAATTTTGTGAGTCTTGCCAGTTTGGGAAATGTCATGCTTTACCTTACAGTTCTTCTGATTCTCATGCTAGTCATATTCTTGAACTAATTCACACTGGTCTTTGGGGTCCTTCCCCTATCAAATATACTTGTAGTTTTACCTATTATATCCATTTTGTTGATGATCACTTTAGATTCACTTGGATATATCCTCTCAAATCCAAATCTGAAGCTTTATCAATCTTTGTTAAGTTTAAAACTCTGGTTGAAAACCAATTTGGAACTAAAATCAAATGTTTGCAGTCTGACTGGGGGGAGAGTATAGAACTTTTGAAACTTATTTGGCTGAATGTGGGATCCAGTTTAGACACTCTTGCCCTCATTCTCATGCCCAAAATGGCAGAGCAGAGAGAAAACATAGACATATAACTGAACTAGGTCTCACTCTTTTGGCGCAGGCCTTCATGCCCTTAAGGTTTTGGTGGGAAGCCTTCCAATACAACACTTACTTAATCAACCCTCTTCTCACAAAGGTCTTACATATGAAATCCCCATTTGAGGTTGTCTTTAAAAAGGAACCAGACTAGACTATGCTTCCTTTAAGACCTTTGGTTGTGCCTATTATCCCCATACTAGAGCCTTTACTCTTGTTAAATTCAAGTTTCATACTATCAAATGTGTTAATCTTGCTCTTAATCCTAAGCACAAGGGGTATCAGTGTCTTGATAAATCTGGGAGGATTTACATCTCTAGAGATGCAGTTTTTGATGAGTTGTCATTTCCCTTCAAAGATGGTTTCAGTCAAGGACCTTCAAGAGAAGTCCTTATTGATCCTATGGTGTCTGCTCATGAATCCTCTCTAACTTTTCCTATTCCCTCAGTTACCACAGAAGCTACTGTTAACTCCACACCTGATTGTGGTCATTGCTCCACAAGATCTAGACAGACCGATCCCACTACTCCTCATTATTCTACCACTCCTCCTAGGTCACCATCTGTTGACATCAGTCCACCATCTATCTCCAGTCCTCAAAACCTAAGTCCTACCTCTTCAGCTGTCAGTTCCCCCTCACCATCCAGTGTGTCTCATCCTGAATCTCCTGGTAATCCTGTCAACTCTGATTCTGACTCCTCTGATTCACCATCTCCTGCTCCTAAACATCCTTCTCATCCTATGCAAACCAGAGCCAAAAGTGGCATTTTCAAACCTAAATCGTGTGCCCTTTACTCTTCAGTTTCTCGATCATCACTGCCCTTTAGAGCCTTTAAGTGCATCAGAGGCCTTAACTAGTCCTGAATGGAAAGGAGCAATGGAGGAAGAGTTTGCAGCCTTAAAAGTTAACAAAACCTGGACTCTTGTGCCACCTGCACCCAGTCAAAACCTGGTGGGAAACAGGTGGGTGTAGAAACTCAAAACCAAACCTGGTGGTTCAATCCTTAAGTACAAAGCAAGATTGGTTGACAAGGGGTTCCACCAAAAATATGGAGTTGATTTTACTGAAACATTCAGTCTTGTGGCAAGAACCTCCACTATTAAAGTTGTTCTATCCTTGCTGTCAATTTCAACTGGAAAATCAGTCAGGTTGATATTAATAATGCTTTTATGAATGGTCCACTCCAACAGACGGTTTATATGCCTCAACCAGAGGGATTTGTTGATTCACATCATCCTGAGTATGTGTACAAGCTCAACAAGGCTCTGTATGGGCTCAAACAGGCACCTAGGGCCTGGTTTGAAGTCCTGAGAAATCAGTTGCATGAGTGGGGGTTTAAACAAGCAGTTGTTGATACATCTCTATTCATGTTTAAGAGATCAGGCCTACTTATACTTGTACTTGTTTATGTTGATGATATATTGGTGACAAGTACTTCATCTGGCATCATTAAAAAATTCATTAAGCTGCTCAACTCCAAGTTTGCCTTGAAAGATTTGGGACCTGTTTCACACTTCTTAGGAATAGAAGTCTACAGAGATCAAACTGGACTCTTCATGTTACTATGCTCAACAGCTGTTGAAGAGACTGAACTTTGATAATATGAAAGATTGCTCAATACCAATGGTAACTGAGAAACAGTTGACTCCAACAGACGGCTCACCTATGAAAGAACCATATATGTATAGATCTGCCATTGGAGGCCTGCAATACTTAACTCTAACCAGGCCAGATATCACCTTTGATGTTAACTACTTAAGTCAGTTTATGCGAAAACCATCAGATGTCCATTGGCAGTTTCTTAAACAACTGATGAGATATATTAAAGGAACACTTGATCTTGCTCTACATTTCAAACCTAGTGCATCTCTCAGTCTGATTGGATTTTCTGATGTTGATTGGGCAATCAGCTCCTGTGACAGAAAATCCATAGCTGGTTACTGTGTCTATCTTGGGGAGTGTTTGGTGTATTGGAGTTCTAAACACTCCCCAAGATAGACACAGTAACAAGCTATGGATTTTCCAGGTCCAGTTGTGAATCAGAGTATAGATCCTTGGCAAACGTGGCAGCTGAAATGCAGTGGATTCAGCATCTTCTCAAGGAAATAGGAGTACCTTTTGTCAGAAACACCCATTGCTTGGTGTGATAACACTAGTGCTGCAGATTTGGCTCTTAATCATGTATACCATGCAAGGACCAAGCACATAGAAATAGATGTGCATTATGTGAGGAATCAGGTACTTGAAAAGAGGCTGAAGGTGCAGTATATTCCCAGTTCTGATCAGATTGCAGATGTGTTGACAAAACCTTTGTCTGTTGCTGCTTTCCAGAATTTCAGATGCAAACTTTATGTTGAGAGAAGACCATCAAGTTTGAGGGGGGTTGTTAGAATATAATTATATTAGGTTTTGATATTAAGTATTGTGTTACACATGTTTGGCTAGGATCATTACACTTGGCTAGATCTAGGCCTTAGATTACTTTCTGTTGAAATTGATATGTACTACTACTGTTGTGTATGTGCACACAATATATGAATGAATATTCCTATCTTCTATTAGATTTTGTGTCTATGCGAGTTTCGGGACATTACAACTCGTATCAGAATTGACTGCTCGACTATGGAAGACACCTTCAGAATTCACTAGTAAAATTTGAAACATGTGAACTTAGTAACTTAACATAACCATACCAAATCAATCTAGAACAACAGATCTAAATAGGTATTATATATTATGATTCAAGTAACACCGGTAAGCTTGGGTTATGAGGGCATCAGTCCGATGACACAAAAGACAGATAATAGGAACGGGCAGGAGTGCTTAAGCAGATAGCCTCATCTGAGCTGTCCAAGATCCTGGATTGGCTGAACAAGTCTTTAGTTTATTTGCGGACAATACAATGCTTTCCTCCAATGGCATTTCGTCGTTTTCAGACATCACCCCTTGCTTTTTTATCAACCAACCAGACTTTTATTATTATGATCAAAACCTCAATTACAAAGTACAAACATCAACCCCTCTCTTTCTGCAGAAATCAATTCATCCCATAATTTCTTTCTTTCTTTCTTTCTTTCTTTCTTACCAAAATGGGACTGCTAAGAAACAGCCCAAAAGGTGTGGTTACACCTCTAAAGAAGAAATCAATCACACTTCAACACCTTTTTGAGCTTGATTCTTCCAACAACTATGTTTCTAAAGAATGTTCTGATCCAGAAACAGAAGAAATCTTGTCCCTTGTCTCATATTGTTCATCTTCAATCTATACTTTTACTGATCCTAAAGAATCACCTTCACAGCAAGACCTCAAGAAGAACAAGCTCACTCGTCTTCTTCATTTAGTCAAATCATCAAACACCTTCAGTGCAAAGATTCTATTACCTTTGTTCGACATGTTCTCTGCTAATCTCTTCCGTCCGTTTCCTCCCACCAGCAGCTGCTCCACCGTCTGTGTTTTACCGGACGATGAAGAGCTCGCCGCTACTCCGACAGCTTCATGGCCACACCTACAATTAGTATACGAGATTCTCCAAAATCTGCTCACAAAATCAGATACTAAACTCCTTCAAGATCACATAACCCGAAATTTTCTCCTCAATTTACTTCCATTATTTCGATCAGAAGATCCAAGAGAACGCGAAAGCTTAAAGAACATATACCATACCATATACTCAAAGTTCACATTTTGCAGATCATTTATGCGAAAAGCCATGAACGACGTCTTCCTACACTACATATTTGAATGGGATAAAAAACACTCTGGAATTGGGGACCTTTTGGAGATATGGGGAAGCATAATTAATGGGTTCAGTCTACCACTTAAAGAAGAACACAGGACTTTCTTGATTAAGGTTCTGATCCCTCTGCATAAACCTAAAGGACTGCAAGCTTATCAGAGACAATTGGCTTATTGTGTATCACAGTATGTGCAGAAAGAAGCTGGTTTAGGGGAGATAGTGGTCAGAGGGATTTTAAGGTATTGGCCATTGACAAACTGTCAGAAGGAGGTTTTACTTATTGGAGAAATTGAGGATTTGATACATAATATAAATCCTAAATATTATGGGACTTTGGCTCTTCCAGTTTGTACTCAAATCACCAAGTGTTTGAACAGTTGGAACTCACAGGTAATAAATACCTTCAACTATGTCCTTTTATTTCTTCTTCAACTTTTGCATGCATTTCTACTCTTCACTTAGTAGAAGAGGGTCAATGTTTTTGGTAACGTAAATGATACGTCCATTACGGATATTATTCACGGGATGTATGACACTTACTTATAATTTGATCGAAACGAAACGAAACATGGTTCAAAACTTAAAAATAAATCAACATTCATGATTTTATCGTGTACTAATAATATTGAAAGTAGTACAAGAAACACATCGTAAGGTCACACATTGGCGTGTTATCTGATATAACAGTAAGACTATTGTTTTAAGGAGAGGCTAAAATTGTAATTTGTTAATGAGTGGGCTTAAAGTGGAGTTAATCTAAAAAAAAAAATAATAATCAAAATGTAAGTGGTTTGTTCATAGACATGAGGAGGAGGAATGAATGTGTGAACAATAACTTGGGATCTCCAAAACTTATTTTATTTTATTTTTACTTGATGTGATTTGATGGGCGGATTAAATTATAAAAATTAGTCTTTGTTAATATCAATAATCTAATATATAAATGCAACTTGTGAAAAACAAAGGGTGGAATCATAGGGTGTCACAATTGAAAAGTATAGATACCATTATTGTTTGATATTATAAGTGCAGTAACTATAATAATAATAATAATAATAATTAGTATCAAAATAAGTGTATAAAAAATAATCATAAAAAATGTACTTGATCTATGTTGGCAATGGCATAAATTTTACATACAAAGATTATAGGAAGAGGACAGAGATAAAGTTGGAGACGTAGTCTCTTTTTTCTTGAATTTCATTATATAGTTTGTCGTGTGCCCAATACATCATTTTCTTATTCATAATCACAAAATTCACCGTTTAAATTCACCGATTCGGGATTCATTGGGAGATTCATTTGATTTAAGGATTATTCATTTGTCATACCATTCTATATATATTATTAATGTCCTTCTCCCCTATAAAAATATGATTCATATTCTTAAAAATATTGGGGTCTTACTAACATGTGAGCACATGTGGCCAATTATACAAGGAGATTCTTGTAATTATCATTCACCTAACTTACAAGTGTTTGGCAATTAATAAATATATATGATCATACTAATTTATTAAATAATGAATTGATCACTGATTAAATAAATTAAAAAAACACACACACAAAAGCCAATAGGAAAGTCTAAACATCAAAGTAGTGATAATGTTTAAAAGGAATTTAAAAAAACGACTTCATGTGGAATTATATTCATCGTAAGCAAGTTAATACTCGGTCCGTCTCAAAATACAAGTCCTTCTATTCCTTTACGTTTGTTCTAAAATATAAGTCATATATCACATTACCAATAAATCATTTATTATTCTTTTATATATCTTACCTCAAATTTATTATTAATCAAACCACTTACATGATTTTATAGCTATTGCACTCATACTTTTCAAATGGGTACTACTTTAGACTTTTAATTTTTTTAAGGAAAACTTTATATTTTCAAAGGGGTACTACTTTAGACATTTCTTATTAAAATTTAAATTTACGACACCCGGACACTTTCATGTGAAAAATTCTATAATTACTACTTATATTTTGGAAAGAAAGAAGAAAGAAAGTTAATAAAAGTGGAAAGAAAAGACTTATTTAATGAGTTGTGATGACTAGCGTCCACAAAAATGTATTATGCCAATTATTGCGGTACACGTAACATGATCGGTATATTCCTATTGGGCATGGTTGGTTAAAGGCACCACATCGTGATCTTACATTCGACTTTCTATACCTTCAACTTCTAGCAATTCGAATCTAAAGTCAGATATTTAATTTCCAAACGTAGTTGAATGATCAAACCTAAAGTGAAGGTTTAACTTTACATAAGGTAATAGTACGTTTGTTGGTGTGCCTATAATGATCCATCTTTCTCCATTTAAAAAGTTACATGACATATTAATATTGATGAGGAGGAGAATAAATGTATAACTTATTGATAAAAAGCAAAATGTTGGGAAGCCAGGTGGCAGAGAGGGCGCTATACATGTGGAATAACGAGCAGTTACTGAAGATGGCGTCGGAAGCAATGGAGCTGGTTTTTCCGGTTGTGGTTGAAGGTATGGAGAAGAACATCAAGTACCACTGGAGCAAAAACGTTAGGCAGTTGACTGAAAGCGTCAAAGAAATGCTACGAGAACAAGAACCCGACCTATACGAAAAGTGTCTGTTAGAGCTTGAAGGTGAAGAATCTGCAGCACTTGGGAAAGAGATGAAGAGGAAAGAGATGTGGGATAGAGTCCACCAAATGGCTGCTAACACTGCCCACCATATGCCTTGTTTCTAACTGAAATCCCCAAACAAACAAAAAAAAAAACTACTTTTTAGTCGGTTTCTCCACATGTAAAGATATCTACACAACACATTCAAATGAATCACGTAGATTGTCTCTATATGTACTGCACTGCCTCCACACCAAAATCACAAAGTGTCTCAGCATATGAGGATATTGTGTGTAGATATCTTCATCTACACCACTTATATGCCTCCACGTGTGGTGACACTACTTTAAAAAAAGATGTTCAAAGAAAAGCAAGGGAAGATCACAAATCCTCGACTTATAAGAGGTAAATCTTTTTCTTTGCTTTTCTTTTCTTTTCTCTTTCTAAGAATCAGAATACATACTTCAGCCCCGGGTGTAGTTTCCGTCTCATACTCTTGACAGACTAACAGAGTCGCAAAATATTAAATAAGATTAAAAAAAAAAAAAAAAATTTACATGAATAAGTAAATAAACTGTGCACTATTATGCTTTTTATGAACGGTATCATAAAATCTAATTTAAGATTTTAAAAAAAAAAAAAATCTCATAAGACATCAACATACGCCTTACACCTGCCAAATCGAATTGAGAAATTGTGTTTCTATTACAGACACACACAAGTATATATAGAAGACCTCACCTTCCAAATAGAACTTCTCTATATTTCAATTTCTAGGAGGATGAATGGAGCACGTAAACAAGACGACTAATCATCAGAAACAAGAATTAGAACCCTAACAAAATCTTGTGGAACTCATGCAATTTTCTCACCATCATATCCAGAAACTAACATCATCATTCATGTCTCCCTTTTTCTACCTTTCAAGTTTTCACCAACATAAGTCCACATCTACACCCCACATACTTCTCCATTTCTTTCCATCTACTCTTTATAAATCCAGCAACAAAAAAACAAAAGAATCCTAAACGTGGGGTCTTTCGTAATGTGAAAAACAATGCCACCTCACAGAGAAGAAGAAAAATATATATATGATCAAGTAAAACTATGGTACAAACAGGCGCGCACGTATATGTAGTCCTCAAGCATGCATGTGCTAGCTTAGCTTAGCTGGAGACGTGCAGCGGAACCACCAACCAACATTCATCTATTGTTTGTGAATTGAGGTTTGAACAATACTTGTTTTATGCTAAATATTTTGACAGTTTCTCTTGCACGGTGGGCTCCAAAGTAGACATGCATTGTTCCCATGCTCCATTTTTCAGCATCTGGTGGGTTTTTTTAATCCCATGCAGATTCAATATAATATCAGTTTTCTGCAAATCATTGCGATTATTATAATACTAACCAATCAATGATGACTTACTAGTTTGTATCCCTGCAAAACTTGGCATACTTCGCCGTGCAATTCCTCGCTCCTTATTACCTGCAAAATGAATTTCAGCTCAGAACAACGCACTGCAAGAAAATCCCCTGTTTAGAGACTTACATGAAAGTATATATAAGTAATGATAACACTTACATGCCAACTGGCAATAGCTTGGCACATATAAGTAAGAGAACTCAACGCCCCTGAAGGATTTGCTCTGACCTGTAGGCAAATAAGAATAGCCTTAAGATGTTGAAGGAATTTTCAAATTTCATTAAGGGGAGCTTTGACCTAGTGGTACAAAAAGGACAGCCTGCGACCGGTGGTCATGGGTTTAAGCAGCAGAGGCCTCTTTTATAATAGAAGGTAAGGTCTCCACAGTAGGCCAAAATAGCTCAGCCCTTCACCCGGACCCAGCATTTGGCAGGATGCATTACCAGGCCCACCTTTTGGTACTTTCCAAATTCCACAATAAACACAAGAAAAACATACCATTGCACATAAACCACGGAAGGCGTCTTCTTTCTCGATATCATCACGTATACTGCAAAATAAAATCCATGTTATCTGACAGGTGCAAAAAAGATTATTCTTATTCAAGACTCCCTCCAAAGAAATGAAAAATACTAAAATATCAAGGGAGTGCTTTTTATAAAGTTGGAGGGTAAAAGCTACGATAATAAATATCAAGATATCAGAGTACATGCCATGCAGCAATATGCAGACTTGCAGCCATGGTTCTTTTATATGGAAAAAAAATGACCCATATCAAGTTGCTTAGAGGTTGAATTATCACAAACAAAAGATCACTCCCAAAGGCACTGAAACTCTCTTTAATATTGTTACGAAGAATACTTCTATTATTATTGAAGGAGAGCTTGGTGCAATGGTACAAGTTATTGCCTTGTGACCAGAGGTCGCAAATTGACAAGTGGAAATAGTCTCTTACAAAAATAAAAGAAAGTACACTATGCGTAAGTGACTCAACTCTTCTGCAACTCGCACAGGTGGGGATGCCCTTCTTATTGCTACTATTATTTATTGTACTTACGCTTGATAGCCAAAATTTTATTCGCCTACACAAGTAAATTGACTTCAAAGAATCTTTCCAACACAACTTCATTTTGAGTTTACCAAGCAATACCTCAATCCACAGTGACATAAAAAAGATCATTCCAGAGGCACCCAAATGAGGGGACACAACTCACATAGACAAAGCGATACACCAAGACTGCATGAAATGCTCCATGTGAGGAGATACAAGCTCTGGACAAACCCAAGCAAGTCGGCCGAGGGTGATGGCACTATTTTCTATTAGCGACTTGTTGAAGCTCTGCGTAACATCAAAAGATTTTATAAGTGTAGAAATGCCTACAATTAAAGTTTAAGGATATTGGATGGTGGGGGTGGGGGTGGGGTGGGGTGGATTAGATGCATTCACCTCAGTGTTTTGAAGTATTGGAACAAGGCATGTTATTACAGTCATAACAACTGGAGACAAATCCTTTCGAACCTAAACATGAAAAACAAATATGCAGTCAATTGCACATCTACAAAATACAAGTTGTGAAAAGACAACTCCGTTGCATTAAAGCATCCCATCCCACCTATCTGAGGTCCAGCAAAGGGCCTCTCCCTTCAGGCCTACTATACACATCCTTATTCCTCACCTTATAATTTCCGAGAAACAAATTTAATCATGTCAACCCTTTTGAAAGGCCAGTCAACTTGGTAGGTTGGCAAGATGACATCAGCCCTTCAATTAAAAAAATTAGCATTATACCCTCATATGCCTCAATTCCTTTCTCAACCTAGGCTTTTGAACAACTACTTGTAATGATGCATGATTCTATTTATGTACCTTGACCGCTAATTCTCCAATAGCCCAACAAGCATTGTTTGCCACGGACAGAGTCTCCTTCAACTTAGGCGTGTTCTGCAAAACAATAGTTTGCTTAAAATAAGTTTGGCATCGTCATAAATAGAATAAAATAAAAGAATGGCATCAACGAAATAATGTCATTGACAGGCATGTAAATCGAATTTACCAGTTGCTTAATTGCGATATCAAGGAATTCAGAGAGCCGGGTGTGAAGGTGCGACGGGCAAACCTAGAAAAAATCATAAAATATGCCTGAATGACTATACGGCTTTAACGTGGGATTCTGTTACAAGAAAAACGTTGTTGACTTGACTTACTCGGGCGAGATCACCAAACAATGCAAACGCACTCTGCCGAATATCTGGAGAGTCATCCATGCAACATTGCAAGAGCAAGTCCCTCAAATTGCTTTGTGCAACCTACAGGAAACAAGATCTACATTAAAGGAAGGAATATTCCTTGAAGACAGGCATGACAAGAATAACTCTTTCATGCATTTGAATCATTTGAATCACCAACATTAGTTAACAAGAAAATGGCAGCATCAATTGGCCAAGAACACCAACGAAGTCCTGGCTATGTTAAAACTTATATGCATCCTTGTGAATGACAATAAAGCAACATGACCAAACAGTATCCATTGCCAGCATTATTACACAGAGACCAAGAGATGTAGCAATATCGTCCGGTTACTGCCCCAACTTACATTACACATTAACCCACAATAGAGCTGTTGGAAGTTGGGGCTATTTTAGACCTTTTATTAATTCCTGTTATTATTAATATTGTGAGCCGTCTTATAAGGCCTTTTTATGTTTATTAAGGTAGGGTTTCTAGAAAGAATAAAAAGGCTGCGGGCCTGTTTACTTGGTGGATAAGTTTCCTAGGTTTTAGGAGAATTAGGGCTTCCTATGATTGTATTAATAAGTGGCTGCTACGGTGAATGAAAACAAGAATCACAGTTTTCTGTGTTTACCTTTTTACAACATGGTATCAGAGACACGATCCATAAAACACTAGTTATCCAAAAACCTTTTTTCCCGAGATGAACTACCGAGCAGCGTTCACCGGAGAGCTGACCAGCACCGGCTCTTCTGCTAACACAGGATCCGGAGCAAATACTGGGGGAGAAGATGGAAACACAACCAATTCCTCTTCTAACCTACTGGTATCACAGAAGCTGAATGGCAAGAACTACTTGGAGTGGTCCCAGACCGTCAAACTAGTGGTTGATGGCAGAGGAAAGTTAGGGTTCTTGACCGGAGCAAGCAAGGAACCAGCAGCAAATGACCCAAGACTTACAACCTGGAAGTCTGAAAACTCTATGGTAAAGGCATGGCTGATAAATTCCATGGAGCCATGCATTGCCAGACCGCATATGTTCCTACCCACTGCTAAGGACATGTGGGATGCTGTAAAAGAGATGTACTCTGACTTGGAGAACTCTTCACAGATCTATGACCTAAAGACAAGACTTTGGAACCTAAAGCAGGAATCCAGGGACGTCACCACTTACTACAATGATATTGTAACCCTTTGGCAGGAATTGGACATCTGTTATGATGACACTTGGGACTACCCTGGTGACAGTACAAAATTCCAAAAAAGGGAGGAGAATGAAAGAGGGCTGAAAAACAGAAATTGAAGTGTGAACAATGCAAAAAAAATTGGTCACACAAAGGATACCTGTTGGGAGATCCATGGGAGGCCGAATGGGAGGAATAAGGGCACTGGTTCTCAGAATCAAGAACAAGCAAGGGCCAACCAAGTTTCTTCAGATCTGGTGCACTCATCTCCATCAGGACCTATTCCACTCTCTCAGGAACAATTAGAGCAACTCAGTAAGATGTTGGCTACACAACTTTCCTTAAATCCTAAACCAAATTGTTCCTTGGCTGAATCAGGTATTTCACTAGGTGGCTTAGCTACCTTCTTAGGATACTTCCTCACATAGGTTTTCTCATGAAACTGAAGAGTTAGGAGGCAGTTAGGAGGATGCTTAGGTACTTGAAATCCACACCAGGAAGGGGGCTGCACTTTAAGAAAACAGACAGGAGAGATGTGTCAGTCTTCACAGATGCTGACTGGGGTTCTTGTACAAAAGATAGGAGGTCCATAACTGGCTATTGTACCTATGTGTGGGGAAATCTGGTAACTTGGAGGAGCAAGAAGCAGGATGTGGTGTCTAGAAGTAGTGCTGAAGCTGAGTTTAGAGCTGTGGCACAAGGAATTTGTGAGGGGATCTGGTAAAGAAAGTGATGGAAGATATTGGGGCTGATGTAACTCTTCCTGTCAAACTGTATTGTGACAACAAGGCTGCAATCAACATTGCAAATGAGCCAGTGGAGCATGACAGGACAAAGCATGTGGAGATTGATAGGCATTTTATAAAGGAAAAATTGGAGAGTGGTCAGTTCTGCATTCCATTCCTACCCTCTGTCAAACTGGCTGCAGATGGTCTGACTAAAGCTCTGGGGAAGACTGATTTTGAAGGCTTTGTGAGCAAGTTGGGCTTGATCAACATCTTCACTCCAACTTGAGGGGGAGTGTTGGAAGTTGGGGCTATTTTAGACCTTTTACTAATTCATGTTATTATTATTATTGTGAGCCGTCTTATAAGGCCTTTTTATGTTTATTAAGGTAGGGTTTCTAGAAAGAATAAAAAGGCTGCGGGCCTGTTTACTTGGTGGATAAGTTTCCTAGGTTTTAGGAGAATTAGGGCTTCCTATGATTGTATTAATAAGTGGCTGCTACGGTGAATGAAAACAAGAATCACAGTTTTCTGTGTTTACCTTTTTACAACAGATTCCACCTACTATAAACCGATAGTTATATTTTCACCTGTTTCTTCCTCCCTTTTGTTGCAAACAATCAAGCAAATGGAACCAAAAGATCTTGCCGGGCGTAAATGAACTACTTCCTCAAATAAAAGTTCGAAAAACAATGGAATATATTGTCTGCTATTAAAACTTTTATTGACCGAATATGAATACACGCAGAAAAACAAAAAATGGCAATAACAGCAACATAATAATAAAATGGCATTACCAAACTTTCTATTCCGCTCCCAAGACCTTCGGTTAATCCAGAGAGAAGATCCAAAGAGCAAACAATAAACTCCTTGTCATACTGTACCCCAGCAGAAACAGAATCGATCTGCAAGTAGATTCTCGAATGAGTTCCCGAATTGAGTCGTATCAATCTATAAAAAGCCTGAGGCCATCATGACGGATATAACAGAGGAATTTTGTGGATGCTAACTGAATAACTGCACGCATAATACAACTCTTCGTTTGCTAATTTGGGCCAGTAAATTTTTTGTCCAAAAAATACTACTCCTTCCATCCCATAATACAAGGCTTTTTAGCTTTTGCGCACAGTTTCAGAAACAACATAAATGAATCACTTTTTAACATTTCAAAACAAATTGTTGCATTGTTTTTTGAGAGGGCCTTATAATATTGCATTGTTTAATGTAAAAGTGGAAACAAAGCATTTAATGTTGCATTGTTTTGTAAGGACGTATATTTTGGGACACCACAAAAAAGCTAGAAGCCCCTTTTTTACAGGACAGAGGGAGTACATATCAACTTAAGAACAATCTCATAAAGGACAAAGTACATGCTATTGGATGAATCTGGATCTTTATATATAGATTGTAAAGCAAAAAAGAGATCAATTGCATAGAGTGCAGTAATAGCTAAACAAAAACAAAACACCTAATAATTTATAGAACCTTTGCTAGTTGTTGAGTCTGAATGAGGTTTATGCACCTCTGAAATACGGGTTGAGCAAATTGTGCGAAACCAGTACCCAAAGCCTGTAAGAAAGCACAACCGTTATTCGCCAAACATAGGAACAAGAAGATATTCTCATTCTCTCTAGATTCAATTCCCTCTGTGCAATGTAAACCATGCTTTTATACTTACAAAAAAAGTCCTCAATTGTTGTATGTATATACTATATAATGCTTATACAGGTGCTAAAATAAAAATGACATGGGTATTACAATGGTTCCTTCAATTCCTAAGAGTATTTGTTCAAGTTGGAAGCATGCAGTCATCTTAACATTAATATAAAATAACACAAAATAAAGAGAGAGAAAAGGCTCCTTAATTCCTTCATCCAGACACTTGAGCTCTAATTACGGACAACATACCAAAGGCAAATGTCCATTAAGCATTACCGGCATGTTACCATTCACAGACAAATAGAAGCGAAGGTGAAAAGAAAGAGCATAAGTGCATAACAAGTTTTTTGGATCTATTCAGAGGCCTAGAAGCTATACCGGCACTCAAATTTTGAATATACAAGTAGTAGTCTTTTTAAATGCTGTATATAGTTGGGATAATGATTATACAGTATACTCCAGACACAATTTTTATACAAAGAATGAGAAAATACCTGTGCTATTGATGTGAAGCATTCAAGAAGAGGAAACAGATCTTTATCTGAATTTGAAAGTTGCTGCCATTTTGAAACTAGCGGGGGCATCAAAATTTCAAGATATTTGGGCTGCAGTAATCCCAACATATTAGTGTTTATCCAATTAACAATACTAGCCAAGAATGCATCTTATAAACACAAGCAATTCTACCTGATCCAATTGCCCTCCAACTGCATCTGCCAATGTTCCAATGGCATCGTATACCATTCTAAGGTTCCGTCTCTGAATAGCAAGGGCCAATATTGATCAGACAGAGAGAGAGAGAGAGGATAGAAAGAGAATCGGAGACAGAAATGACCGACCAAAAGACAACCTGATATTTTCCAAAAGCAGACATCAAATGCTGCAAAATTAATTCAAGGAATGGTACTAACTCCTCTGCCGCATCCTATAAACAGAAGCAGTCTATTACATCAATAATAATAATAATAATAATAATAGTACTAGTAATAATAGAAGAAAAAGAAAAGCCGCAAAAAAAGAACTTCTAAATAAGGACCTCTTCTAGAGAAGCAAAAGCAGAACAAGCAGCCTCTTGCACCCGTTTGTTGTCATCCAATATCCTCCTTAATAGGCCCACAAGAACTCTGTTGAATTTATCACGACCTTCTTGCTGACCAGTCCCCTGTAAATGAACATTAGCAACCAAATTAGTCTAGCTAGAAAGACTTGGATAATGGATACAGCCAGCAACAAGAAAAACATCCATCAACCAGTACAAAATCTCCAATCAACTTACAACCGCCCAAACAATATAGACAAGTAGTTCCTTTTGGCAACCAAAAAAAACTGCAGGATTAGGTATCTGACTATGCAGGGATAGCGACACATGGAGAAAACTGCAGGATTAGGTATTTGACTATGTCCATCAAGACAAATGCATACATGAGTTAAGTCTGATAATAAGTAACAACCGCACCCTTTTTATGCCTGTGTGGAAAGAATAGAAGTGCGGCCACGGGAGAGGGTGGTTGTCAAGGCCTCAATTTATACTACCCGCTAATGAAAGGAGAACTAATGTATGCTTGCATTTGTAAGGGTTACATAGTGATACTTGCATCAGTCCATATGTTATCAACAAGGTCCATATTCTTATCAACCAGGAGTTTTCTGCCAAATTGCCTTTTATTGAATGTTAAACTATGAACACCGGAAAAAAGCATAAGCAATAAAAGGGTGGCTTTTACAAATTTAAAGAACAAAGCATGCCCCCTCGTTGGGTAAAACACAACTAAATTACAAGAGAGCCCACATCGTAAAAAAACATTATTTTCAAATAATCCCCCAAAACGAAGAACGTCGAAAGATATATTGCTAACAGCAGATAACTAATAGAAGAAGGCCTGCACAACCACCGAAACCTTAACCACGCTATTGCATACAAATTAAACACTCCCATGAAAGTCTTAAATTAGGGAAAAGCAGAGTGGCACTTCAAGAAAATCAGCATAGACCAAAGGAAGTTGAGGTTTACTTACATGAACAATATATTTGCTGAACCGGGACAATGTCCAACAGGAAATACTTCGTATAAGCGGGAACTTGTCATCTAAAAGTGGAATGAGGAATGCAACAATCTGTAAAATGGAAAATATTACTCCAATTTCATGTGAGTCGCAATGGAAACTACCAGTAAAAAAATTAAAATAAGTTAAAAAAATAGTTGCTTTTCTTCCATCCATATATAAAGCAAAACAAAACCCCAATAGCAGCTGCTACGTATCAGGCATTGCAGTATACAAGATATAGCATAACCAGTCTGGTTCACCCACCAAAGATACAACACATAAGATACCAATAAGGCAGTCAAATCACATATTTGCAAAGCGGAAAATATATTCCATAAACAATGCAAGTAGTTTCAATATATGCATCAAGAAAATAGTCTTCTGACAAGGATGCAAGCAATAAGAGCACTATGAACACCCAGCTAGGGAATAAAGCTTATAACAAAAGGACAGATAGAATCAAACAGCATAGGTAAAGGCTGTTGTGATGGTTCCCTGAATGCTTCTCAATAAACACACTCTCAAGAGAAGTCTTGGACGTAAGACTGTTTTTATGTTAGGTGAGGTCACGTGTTTGACTATGGAAACATCTTCGATTATAAGATACGGCCAAGACTAACCCTTCTCCTGACCCCACAAATGCCAGCGTTTTAATACTTCAATATTCCCATTTAATTCAACTACACTTGCAAGAAACTACAGTACAACTATCACATACATAAGTTATAAGTCATGGTATGGCTTCACTTTTCCCTCTAACTAAATCATCTGGATGACCTCATAAACAGTATCATATCACACACAAAAATTAGAAGTTCGATAATTACTTCACATTTCCTACCGATTAGAAACATTACATGAAGGAAAACAATAGATCTATAAAAAGGTAATCCACAAAACCACATTGAAGCAAGAAGTAAGAATACCTTGCGAAAGCAGGAAGGAAAGGGGAAGAGAGGTAAGGAGAAAAGTAGAAAACAGGAGTGAGATCTCCAAGCATTAATCAGAGCATAATATCTCAAAAGTACGAAGAAAGAGAAAAAGGAGAAATGTACAAACAGGTGTGAGATTTTTATACATCAGTCAGAGCCACATAGATATCCTAGCCTATGCACTAATAAAGCTACAACCCAAATCTTCAAGATTTTTTTCTTTTCATTTCTTTTTTTATATGAATTCTTTTGAAAACACAATCTCAGCACCAACTCAAGGCAATAGTATACCGCTGCCAGATGAGGAAATAGTCCATGAATGCAACCCTCAGCTATTGCACCAATGGCCAGCACTGCAGCTTCCCTCTCTTTCCATGATTCATCATCTGTATTGGCTAGTTTTGACTGCGAAAAGAAAAATCAACCAAAATAAATCCAGTTAAACACCATTACTTAGTCATTAGCATGCTTGGAATTTTCTCCCATACATTCTTGAAGTTTGCAAGTAGTCTACAAAAAATATTTTTTTCCACTGAAAAAAGGTGCATATACTACAATACAGAAGCTCAAGACCTGGTATTATCAAAGAACAGGTCATCTCTAGACTTGAATGGATGATTATCATGCCAAGGTACAATATTTTTGTTGAGAGGACAGCATTTCAGCTCATACCAGAGTCCGATAAAGTTGGGAAGGCATTTCAAAATCAGAAACACACAGTACTTTTCGACAAAAAGAGCAACCTTGCCACACGGCATTGGGAGCATGTAAGATCGAATGCATTTTGTAGACAGTGTCAAAGTGGCCAAGGACCGAATTGGGAAGAGAAAAAAAATTCTCATCAGGAAGGTTTATTGAATGCAGTGACTAGGATCCTGTAACCATGAAACAATAACTAAACCTTACCAGAAACTTACTAACTTCCACACAACTGTTTCTTCATGTATCACAGGAAGAAAACAAGGAAAAAGAAGTCGTAATGAATCAAACAACCGATGTCCATTTAACTGCATGGGAAATGCTGGACTTATCATGAAAGATGACAAAAATATGAAAGTTCAAGATTGTGAATTCATGATGTTGGCATGTACGAGTTTAGCGTGAAATAGTTATACTAAAGTCCCACAACATGAGGCTTTGTTGAAAGGTGAGGGAACTGCACTACCTGTTTTCCACAAACTAGCACGTAAAATCATGCAAAAACAAAATAGGTAAAAATAAAGAATTGCAAGAACAGACATATATCTGGAGCTATCACCTGAATAAGAGGCATCAGTGTCGGAAGAATCTCATCACCGAAAACATTTGAGAGAACATCGAGAGCAGCGGCACTACACTTCCTCAAGTTCCAAAGATTGACCGAGTCATCATCCTGACAAAAAGTTTCTCAAGCGTCTCATCAAGAAAGTGGCAGCATGTTAGAATATTAAATACATCAAGATTGACCTTAGCCATTGTTCAGAGAATTAGTTTTCCGAGATAGAGTTTGTAATCACGTTATTAATATTCTCTAACCTCACTGGATTAGGTTGGTTAAGAGTGATTATCTTGTAAATCATGATGGCTACATAAATGAATCAATAAAGGTAAACCACTCCTTAGTTTTCCCTCATTTGTCAATTTCCAATTGTCACAAACTCAATTTCAAGCACCACATAGAAAGATGCAATACTACTATCACATTAAAGGAAGTTACAATAACCATTTACTGGACAGAAATAAACTAAGAAATATGAGGATCTTACGTCATCGTCTTCGTCATCTCCATCCTCTGATCCATGAAAACGTGATGCATGAAAACGTGGCTTCAAATCCTACAGAGACATAGAGTCATGATGAATGCTGCAAAAGCTTAATGCAGCAGCAAAAAATTATATATATTCAAGTCAAATGCATCAGTATCATAATGTCACCTGATCCCTATCCGGTTCAGACCCATCTTCCTAGAATCACAAAAAGAAGGAAAGTAAGAGAGAGAAAGCCTCCGATGAAACAAATTCAGAGTAAACAAAAGTTAAACCTCAGCATCAATGAGTGATTCATCATCATCAGCATAAGCCATATTCGACAGCAAAATCTGCAATAGTAATACGATGCATGACTATAACATACAGCACAGCTAACAAATTTAACCTTCATAAGATTATAAGCAAGAAATAAACCATACTGGCACTAGGCGAGGCAGGAACTCCTTCAAAGTATCAGGCGGTAACTGTGCATCGCAATATGCTGACCTATAAACAATATAATAGGTTACTACATCCTATAAATTTACAAACAACACACTCCAATCTTACTTTTGATGTCGTTAATTATAGATGACGTTACATGTTATAATGTCACACCACTAAAATACACCAAATAATTTCATTAGCATGTAGAAGTTTAGGTGAAATGAAGGATCTTGGCAAAATATTGAACAGATGACAACAGTATCATCAACCTAGGATTCAAGACATAAAAAAACAGAACGCCCAATAAAAAAGTTAAAGCAGTTAGCAGTGTTATTTATTCTTCAAGTGAAACCTCAATAGAAAATAATGCTAGCTAATGGAAGCAGCTTCTGAGACTTGCAAACATGAAACTCGTTAAAAGATTTACCAAAATTCACAAGCTTCAAGAGCCACCTCTTCATCCGGATCCTTGTTTACTTGTAAAATGTATTCAATTACATTCCTCAAATGTGGCTGTGTAGTGGAATATATATGAAAACAAAAATAAATAAAGGTAACAGATGCATATAAAAAAAGCATAATAAGTACACGCAAACAAAAAAAGGACGGTGCATCTAAAACGACTCGCAATGAGTGATAGCAGAGTATAAATGAAACGTATTAGAAAGTCTGACCTCCAAAAAATCAGCTTTGACATCAATAAGCTGAACAAAAGCTGCACAAACCTGTCAGGGCCAAATGATAATATAAGAAAGAGAGACCCCCTAATAAAGATGGTTAAGAGTCGAAAGGTATTTGATTAACACTCACCAACTTCCGCACTTCTGGAGCAGGGTCATTAGCAAGAACAAATAAACCTTGCAAATATTTATCCATGGATGTATATAACACCTGGAAGAACATAACTGGTAAGCACAACTCTTATCAACGGAAATATGTACAGTTTGAACAACAGAAACATTAGTTCAGAAAGGTTATAAAACTCACTTCAGGCATCAACATAATGTATTGATTCACAGAACTCAATGAAAGTCTTCTCAAAGAAGCATGTGGCGACTGGAAAAGCTGTTAAGAACATCCAAGAATAAACAAGGTTGAGCATTACAAGTTGACAGGATGACACTGACATGTAAACATTTTATATCAATTCAACTCCCTTCCATTTCGTACCTATTCAGACAAAGTACAGAGAAAAATGGAAACGAACAATGCAAAGGAAGAAAGTTTCACCAGGAGAAATCTTGGAAGGAAGACACTAATGGGTCGCTCAGATAATCCAGCAATATCAGAATCCAACGCTTGGGGTACATCCTCACAAATCTGTGTTGAACTGCATTTGTTAGAATTAGGAATTGGCATAGCTAAACTAAGAGAATTAGCTACTCATATACAAACTGCCTAAATGTCTCCTTTGCGAAAGCAATTATAATGTTCCACACATCACAATAAGAATGTTTAGCCTTCTATCCTTCACAGCTTTTCAACAAACTGTTATGCCAAAAGTAAGAACATTGTGTTATAAAACAGACGACCATGGCCAAATCTGTCAAATGGATTGTGTAAGATGCTTACACGCAAACTTATCATGAATAATGTTCGGTCAAAAGGGCTGAAGAATGTTTTGTCAAAAGAGCTCCACTACCTTGGTGGCTTGGTGCCAAAAAATAGATAAAGCATGCCTTGTGAGCGCAGCCCACTTCTCAGTATTTTCTCACGTGTTGCATCAACAGGAAAACCCAAAGATGGAACCATTTTGCACTTAGGTTGCATGACATATTTAAGGTTGTGGTGCCCAGACCAATTCAGCTATGATAAACTTGGATACTTTTGCTCTTCCTGATAAGTCAGCTATGACATTTGAATCCCTATTAAACTTGGATATTATTGCCCTTTCAGCTATTGGTGTTACATTTTCAAACGCACAGTTTTCATTATAAACAACAGGATTGTGTCTACGTTTCGAAAGACCTAAAATCTGGACACCTGACCGCATCCCATACTCGATATAACATTCAAATAAAGAAAAAAGCAATGCTAGAGGATTGCTGGGATGAAGACGAGATACCAACCTTCGACAAAGCATCCATTGCACCTTCCATGTGATTGTAGTCATTGCTGTCTAAACACTTAACAAAAGCATGGAGCAACTCAGACCAACCAGAAACTCCGCCTATCTGAACAATTTCGCTTATGATTGTCCCAGCAGTAGACCTAATATGCCTCTCAGCTGATCCAATACAAAGCAACAATTCTCCTTTAATATACTGTAGATTTGCAGGAGGCATATTTGTGAAGGTAGTTCTAAGGTTGTTTTTCAGTAGCAACCCTGCTGCTTGCCTAACATCCACAGACTTTCCCTGTAAACATGAAGCAGACCACAAGTAAAAAAATATGCATGAATTTCTGCAAAATAAACTGAAAACTAGTTTCAAGACATCGGTCTTTGACTATATTAACACACATAACAAAGTAAAATACAGCAAGGACTCCAATCAAGCATCAAAACAAACATAACCCCTAATTAAACCCGGCTGCAAAATTCTAAGCGATGAAGCTAGCAAAAGCCAAGGCTAGTCAACTGAACGCCAACAAATACACTACTCATTCACCAAGCACTCGAAAAAGAGATTAAAAAAAAACACACACACACACAACAACAACAAAAAAACATGTTAATGAGAGTAGAGTTGAGTCAGACCTCAGCACGAGCGAGGATAAAAGCGAGGTAATTATTGAAATCAGGAAACAGAGAGAAGTGTTGAAGCTGTTGCCAAATCTTAGTCTTGTCGGAGGTGGGCGAAATATGCTGCTCCAGCAAACCACAGATCTCTCGAAAGCCATCTTCCTGGGGTTGCCAAACAGTAGCTGCAGCCATGATCGTTTCGTTGTTCTTCTACTTGTCTAATTGAATTCCAATGAATGCACACACAAACTGATTTGAATAGAATTGAATTGGATTGAATTGAACGGGAATATATGAATCAAAATTATACAGCAAGAAAAAAAGCGAAAGGGCGAAAGGGGTTTTGAGTTAAGACAAAAGAAAGGGAGTACGACGAAGGAAGTCTGAAGAATGATTAGGAAACTGGAACTGGAACTGGAACAGGAACAGGGAAGTTGTGTAAGAAAAAATGTTAAAGCTTTTTTATGGCTTTGGGGGGTAGGGTTCTGTAAGGTAAACAGAGAAGCGTGATTCGTTATGTTCTACTGTTTATTTGGGCCAGCTTGGCGCTGAATAATGGGTGACGCCATTTTTCTTTTTTCTTTTTTTTTCTTTTTATAAGCATTCAACTGCCCCAAGTAGAATACTTTAGGATAATAATACACTTACCAACAAAAATAAATTTAAATTGTGTATCATGTTATAGATTAAAAATAGTAGAATATTTTTGGATAATAGTACACTTACCAGCAAAAATAAATTTAAATTGTGTATCATGTTATACATTAAAAAAATATTAATGCACAGTAATTGAAACTAATTTGTTTTTCACAAGATTCCTTGATCTAGAAGCCTTTTAGTTCAACTCTTTTTTATTATTTTATTTACAATTTTAATTTTCTTTTGGTTTCTCCCCCCTCTCCCTCCCTTTTCATTTTATATTTTTAGATACTTTTTCAAACCCATGTTATACATTAAAAAAATATTAATGCACAGTAATTCTTTTTCACTTTTTGCCTTCAAATTTAATTTTAGTCATTTGAATGAATTTGATGAAAGTATATGAATTAATTTTAGTCATTTGAATGAATTTCAGTCTGAAAGTAATGAATTTTTTTTTAAACCGGTATTGATATTGCAAACACTTAAAATATGACTCGAATTATGTCAAAACAATAATCGTTTTCAGACTCAAATTGGTCGATTAATCTACTGTGTGAAACAAGCAGGGGCGGACGCAGGATCCCGGGTAAGGGGGGGCGATACTAAGGGCGAGTGTAAATTTTTAGGGGGGCGAAAAAAATACACAACATACATAATAGTGTATTTTCCGGATCTAAGGGGGGCGCTTGCCCCCCTAGGGATAGGGTACATCCGCCCCTGGAAACAAGTGCTCCAAAAAAAATATAGCCCTAACCCAAAGCCCTAGGGTCATTGATGTCCGGCCTCTAAAGCTTCGTGAAGAAAGTAAATCGAGAGTTATATATCATTGGTCATGCAAGAGGCTGGATGTACATGTTTTTTATGTTGAGGGAAGTCGATACATGATATAGGACTGTCATACCCCATCTCATGGACAAAATTGTGTAGAATTTATGACCTTTGGTGTAGACTTGATGTAGACTTTTATGAGCAATTTTATCATTTTCCAACATTTTATAACAACATCCTACCTGAGTGAGTATCATGTATTCAATTTTTAAAAGTTCAAATGCGTGTTATATAATCATCTTTCAAAATGTTAAGAATCAATTTTGATCTCTTAAAAATCAATTATTTGTGTTGGAGTCTTTAAGATTAAGATTGTGCAAATATTGGAGAGATGACCCGCACTTGAGGATGAGGTATGTTAAAGTGTATAAAATGTTAATTATCAGCATCCCCATAAACTTAAACTTTTGGGAAATATGGTAGTTTAACATTGTATCAGAGTCAGATGTCATAAGATCGAACTGCAAGTGTTGCCAGAGATGGCTCACGCTTGAGATGCGTTTTAAAGTATATAAAATGTTAATTATCAACATCCTCATAAACTCGAGCTTTTAAAAGAGATGATAGTTTAACAACTTGACTGTATGATTATTATCAATTATCAATTTCATGTCATGGTTGTATGATATTGGCAGCCTCGATTTTCCGTAATGAGTTATTTGGCTGAAGAATATGACTAGTTTGAAAATAAGCAATTATAGGAGAAATTATAAAATAATGTTGATGTAGTTTTCAGTTTGTGTCAGATCTGATATTTTTTTAACCCGCGCAAAATTATACAGGGCCGTGTAAATTTGCACGGGCTCAACACAAGGTGCGTGGAAAAGTTGAACGTGGTGTATACATTTGCATGTACATGTTAAGTGAAAAAAAAATTACGTGGTGTATGGTGTATACATTTGCGCATGGCTTGTGTTGAGCTCGTGCAAATTTGCACAGGCTCTCTCCGAAAAAATTGCACGTGCTACCTTAAAGAATTGTCATGTATAACACGACATGAAATTACTGCATAGCAACATGACTTGTTTTTTTTGTTTTTTTATTTTTCGCTAAAATGAACATTATCATATTAACGTTTTCTACCTTACGATGATAGGTAACGTTACTTCTTATACGTAACGAACGTTAGTAAGATGCCGTTTCTACCATTTGCCATATGATTCAACATGTGATAGTGTTCTAAGGGTAATTTTGTAGTACAATGTAAACAAAGAAAAAAAAAAAGTTGAACAACGTAGTGTCCAAAATAATTATATGATAGCCGCTTGTAGAACATTGAATGGTGGGCATCTGCATTGGCCGACAAGGGTAGTTATGACACTATTACTTTCATAATAGATTTAGTAATTACTTAGGTTCATCGTTATCGTTTTGCCTAAAATGGTCAGCTCGTCACCAAATCCATTATATCTTAATGGTAGGAATGTGGATATTAATATTCCACGGTGGAAAAAAAAGGAGAGAACCAACACCAACATATAAGGTTGGATATAGTGGACTTGAAAACTTAAGATAATCATTTTAGGGTAAATGTGTATGATGAGACCAAGTAGTTAATGGATCAATCATGACACAAATATTGTTGTTGCCAAGGATGAGTCATGAGATGATGTAAGACAACGGACATATGTAATTATTGGATTCACTATGGCTCAACCAACGTCCGTTATGGCTCAACCACTGACTCCAGGGCTAAGTTATAGGGTGCTACACTTTCACGTCATCAATGTGTGGTAGGTAAACACCGTAAAGATCTCATGACATATTACATTATGAGATAAAACAATGAATTGATTCGAACATCTCAAAACAGATCAATCATCAACAAACATCATGGAAAAACATCATATGAAATATGGAATGGAAGAAAACCTAACATCTCACATTTACATATGTTTGGATCTAAATGTTTTGTTTTGAACATGAATCAACTATATACTTTTGATGAAAAAGCTGATGAAGCAATCTTTATGGGATACTCAGACATTATAAAGTCAAGTGTGTTTCAAATTTTACGAATTGAAGTCCAAGCATGAACTTAACACCGTTGTTAAAATAAAAGTTGATCACGAGCACATTCGAACTCGAGCCGTCTCAAGCTGAATTCGAGTTTAATAAAATGCATGTGATTTATATTGGAAAGCGTACGACAATTAAGAACTATGTCCTTGACATATTTCATTTCAAGCTAACACACTGAAAAAACTTCAGAAATGATAAACTATCAATTTGACTACCAAATAAGAGTAGTAAAACATGAAATTAATAAATATAATAAATACAACGTATACATAATTTTCACAAGCATCTTTATCTTAAAGTTGAGTAAATTTTCATAAAATTCACCTAAGTCCTATCATTACTGCATCTTACCTACCTACCTATCTTACCTTACCCACCACATACCCAACTTCACACCTCCCACCTCACCTTACCCTTTACCCACAACCCACTTGTTTTATCGTTTTTCATTCCATCCAATTTTGGAGGTAATGAAAATGATTATTTTCATTTCATTTCATTCCATTACATTATAATCATACACAAACATTAGAATGTAATGAAAAACAATTTCATTACATTCCATCCATGCCTAACAAAAATATTTGAGTCAACTTCAATCAATCTCAAATTGTATCGAACCGAATTTAAGGTGACCTACTCACATTTGCTACACTCGATATTGTTGTCCCTTTTTTTCGGCTTCTATCGACACTTTTTTTCTTCTTATTTACTTCCGGCACCACACTATTCCTTTTCAAAAACAATGTCAGTGGACTGACGTTATTCACTCATGACATTTTTTACGTTATTATCGAAAACGAACGTCAGTGCATGTGACGCTTTTTTATTTTATTTTAAATAACGTCACTCGTATTGATGTTATTTGAACGAAAAATAATCGTGGTGTCAGGAATAATTCAAACAACATCGGGAGTAAAGTTGTGCCCGTAGATTTATTTATTTATTTATTTTATTTTTTTCCGAAGAAAGGATCTTGGATATATATTATCAAAAAACGTACACAAAGTGTACTTTACAAAAGAGAACAATCTCAAGCCGCCCTACCTAGGCTAATTAGCAAACTAATTAAGATTTCTAATAGATTTGACCCTAGCTAATATACTAGATACCAAAAAGCTATTCACGGGAAAGACATCACGCGTGCCCAAAAAAGCATTATTATTACGCTAACCATGCGCAAACAACAGTTTCCCTAAAGATATATTTCCAATCCACCACGGCAAAATGAAAAACATTGCCTTGAGAGAGATTGAAATCGAGCCACATATTAATCATTCTAAAACAAAAAAACGAGCATGCCAAGAAAGAGGGAGAAACTTCTTCCAAACATTGCAAATCCAGTCACAATCACTGTAGCGTGAAGATTACCTCGATATCTGTGCGCAAAAGGCAGGAAGAATCAGCACCTTGTTGGAGAGGAATTGCTATTCTTTTAGAAAGCCCTTTTTCTTTTCTTTTTTTGAGGGGCAGAAAGCCCTTTTTCAAGAGACCCAATTAAAAGCCCAAAAGCCGAGACTCGTCTACTCACTTCTTTTCAAATTTTTTTTTGGAGGGAAGAAGAAGCGTGTAGAAGAAAAGAGGAGGATAGTAATAGAAAAGAGACCCAGGAGAAAAGCCCAAATTGTGTTTGGATCAACCGAGATATCGTCGTCTAAAATATAATGGTTTCACTCAGAGAGAGTACACGCGATAAATGTCTCCATCATCAAATCCATTTCCTTCACCTTAAATCTTACCAAACACTCCAAATGAATTCTCTAATTCCTCTCTTTTCCTTTCCTTCATTTTGTCTCAATCCATCCACATTAAGTATATTCTTGGTGTGTAGACATCCACATGTTGTATGATTCTTGATGTATTGCTACATGTATTACTACATCATCGATTAGTGGAAGAGCTGCGGAGGAAAACGAGCGGAGAAAATGTCGATTTGGAGGCAAATCAAGCAATCCCAGATGAGAGCATTGTCTACCCATTTAAAAAGATCGTATTTTCAGATTCATACTCCTTATGGGATGAATAATACTTCTTTAAGGTGCAAGATTACAGCCTGTAATCTTCCAAGTTTACCTTATCAAAGGAGCCAATTCGATATTACTAAGACAAATCTCAGGTTTTATGCTGCTCCATCTCAGGTAATTTATTGCTTTCTGTGTTATCGATACTTAATTTGGCATTTATGTTCATATTCTAGCTAATCATGCGGGTTTTAGGCTATGCAAAAGAAAGATGATAAGTCTGATGGGGTGAGATTGAATGAGGAAATTACTGCTGATGTTGTTAGGGTGGTCTCTGAGGAAGGTACTATTTTTTTGAGTGTTATTTTTCGTTCTACGTGTTTATTTATTTTATTAAAAGATGAATGAAACTCATAAGACACGTTGATACAAGGGAATTTTGTTACCGATTACACTTCCGAATTCCGGGTTATATTGTATATCGTGTCCCTTGATTGACTTTTGTGATTTTACTCAAGGACAAGATGAAAAGAAATAAGAACCCTTTGATTTGTTTTTGTTGCATGATGTCATTTCATAATGTTTCTCTCAGTACAGTAGGATTCATGGTTTCTATTATTTGTTCTGCTGTATTATGGTAATGGTACAGCCTTGATTCACTTCGGAATTTGACTCGAGTCATTTGATCATTTGTATGCTCCATAAATTCTTTTGCAGGACACACTGTTATGCCAAAGCAGAGAGCACTATTCCTTGCAAAAAGCCGCAAATTGGACTTAGTTGAGGTGATTGTTTTTTTAAGAAACTGTTAAGGATTTGTTCTCCCTGTTTTTGGTTTTCTGTAGTGGGGGCACTTGAACAATCTAAATATGTACTTTTGAGTTCTATTTTACTAGTTATGTTGTTGTCCTGACATATTCATTCCTACGTTCATGTATTCTCATTAAGTAACCAAGGGGTTCTTAGAAAGATAAAACCTACCGTATCTTGTTAGTTTAGGTGCACTTATAATTTGGATCATTATTGGATTTTACTTTATTCCGAAGAAAAGTAGTTAAATCGAAGGAAAGAAAGCAGCATATACCAGTTCACCAGCATCTTTTTCTTTCTGTCGTCGTGTCAGTATTTGGAGGATCGGGATTTCATAACTTTCTTAAGTACAAATAAAGCGGTGGGTATTGCCAATGAGGATGTGGTTCACACAACAAAAAGTTTGAAGTCCACAGTGGTGACATTGAAACAATTTGGAGATAAAGTCAAAGGTCCTGCATAAACTAGTAGATTACTGGTACATAAGCAATGAGAGTTGTTCGGTTGTTCCCGATATTTTCTTGGTCTTCTGTTACGATACACTTGAGAGTATAGAATACTTTTGAGGTCAATGTATTTAGTATTTATATGATTATACGCTAGGGAAATAGGGGTATGCTTTTGGATAGCCGTTTGAGTTATATTAATCTTTTACTTGTACTTTGGCTTCCTTGAACTTTTGTGCATGAATCACAAGTAATTTATATATTCAATGACTATTAATCTTAATTGTTCTTATTTTTTTCTCAGGTTCAACGGAATGCCACGCCTCCTGTCTGCAAAATTATGGATTACAACAGAGAGACTTACCAAAAAACCTTGAAGGAAAAAGAACGTGTCAAAGAAAAGGTATGTGTAGTTTGAGACGGTCACTTTAACGGGTCAGTGGTCACTCTCACACACATGAAAGTAGTGTTAGGTACCTTTCGTGTGATGCAGATAGGTAAATGGATAGAATTTTCGGACTTTTCTGCACTCTTTATTTTTTAATTGAGGAAACCGTTTACTCATCTTTAGGTTTAATGGTGAACATCTTAGTATATCCTTTGTTCTTATAGACCTTGTTGAAAATATTTGTGTTCATTTTATACCTTCTTTCCCCACACATTTCTACATTTTAATCTGTGCATAGACAAGTTCAACTACCTCTCCGATTTTCACTTGTGACGGATTGTTTTTCTAATGCATGTCAAGTTTTTACTTTAGAATTATCTAAAATCTATTTATTTTATTGATGTGGGGCCTATACATGAATTTTTTACTTCAAAGTGTATCTCCTAACCTTCTTGTTTGCTATACAGGGTGGATCAAAGTTAAAAACAGGAGAATGCAAAGAAGTCCGGTTTGCTGGTAAAATTGTAAGCTCTGTAACCATATTCTCAAGAAATGTTCTCATGCCATGGAATTACATAACTTCAAGCATTCTACTATCTAGTAGGATCTCCCTGATATTTATCCCCGTCTTTTTATTATGTAACGATGGCCTTTTTGTTTTCACAATGCTCATTTCTAGACACAAAAGGACTTGCAAATTAAAGCAGACATGGTTAAGAGATTGATGGAGAAAGGTCATCGCGTGAAGGTATTTCTTCAATTTATTGTCACTTCTTACCCCTCTTTCCCATTATCTATTGTCTCATTTATTGTCCAATTTATATTGTTTCAAGTGTCGGGCCTCTCCGAACCTCGTTACAGGCCCACATTTGAGGGGTTGTGTTGAAGTATTTAAAAATGTTAATTATATGCCTCCTGTCAGCTTAAGCTTTTGGGAGAGATGGTAATTCAACATTTTGTAAGCAGCATTTTATTTATCTGTCAAAATACTAAAGTTGAGAATCTTATCCTCTGGGCTCTGCGTTCTGTTGTAACACCCTAAAACCTGGTTCAAGCAGCGTTACTTGAGGCATAATGGTTCCGGTAAATACTTAGATTCATCATTCTCGTGTTTGTTGTAACGCCCTAGAACCATGGTCTAGCACTACTACTTAAGTCATAATGGATACAATAATTATTTAGGCTCATCATCCTCGACTGGTCTAAAATGGTTAACCCAAATTATCATTATTACTCAAATCTAGGTTATCTTTTCTCCCACCTTTTCAATGCGGGATACTTCTGGATTATCTTTCAAGACATACAACATGAAAGTATTTGATAATATCACTATTTAGGAACCCTAATTGTCCATGAAAACTTCGCAAATTTGCATTGTGTACGCATCGAAATGTTGTACAGTTGTCTTCTCAAGGTGTTGTTTACCATGGACTTCTTGTTTACTTGATATCTTAAGCTGTGAGTGCTGTTAACGAGCCGAGTCGAGCCGAGTAGTTGATGTTCAAGCTCGAGCTCGCTTGTAATCGAGTCAGCTCGAACTCGCTCGTTAACACAAACAAGCCTAAAAAACCGTTCGAGCTCGGCTCGATAAGTATGGAAAATGTTCGAGCTTGCGAACAGGCTCGAACTCGAGCTCGGCTCGTTCAATGTTTTTTATTTTTTTTATTTTGAAGGGTATAATTTAAAGCCTACTTTTAACAATTGCATTCCACAGTAAATGATTGCCCTTATGTTAAAATGCATCAACAGCTTTCAAAAAAAAATGCGTCAACAGCTTTAAAAAAAAAAATGCATCATATGTGAATCTGTGATATGTGTTAAATGTAATAATGTGTATATATATTATATATATATTACCTTAGCTCTGTTCGCGAACACTATCGAGCATTCACGAGCAGGGCTCGTGTTCGTTCGTTTAGATAACAAGTAGGAGAAACCGATCGAGCTCGGCTCGATATCATTAACGAACGAGCTTGAACGAGTCGAGTTCGAGCTCTGTTTGTGAACGCTCGGTTCGTTTAACAGCTCTACAAGCAACCCATTATCTTCTTTATTAACAATTTCGGTTCTCCCTGATTAGTAGCTCTAATGCGCTTCAGTCTTGTAGACTTTCTATCTCATTTTGGATTGATTTATCCAACTGATGAAGCTCTATCTCTTTATTTTCTGGTTCTAAAACAGTGCTTATCAGTTGGGAGGACAATCAAACAAACCGGGGCAGCTGAAGACTCGAAAACATTGCTCTCTCGATTCTTATCTCTGGTATGTCACACATGGGATTCTTGTTAGACTGATTTTGATTACACTTTCTGATCTTTTTTTTCCATTTGGCTCTTGGTGGACAACAGATTGAAGATGTTTCAGTTATCGAAAGTGATTCACGCATTACAGCGAAAAAAGATCAAGCACCAGCAGATGAAGATGATCAGACACAAGCAGTGGAGAAGGATCAGGCACATATTATTGTCAGGCATATTAAGTATGGTCCATTAAAGAAAGGCTTAGGAAAAAATACTGGGAAAAATGACAAGGCACCAAGTACCAATGCTCAACAGGAAACAAGTGAGAATGATGCACAATCTGATGAAATACTTTTCGGAAAGGAAAATCTCGGCGAATCGAACCCTATTTCTTCAACTTCTTCGAGCCCTGTGCCTGAGCTCGAGTATGCAAACAGACAAAAAACACCATCGTCTGTCTCATCTGCTGTCACTGAGAATAGATACTTGAAAAACTCAAGAGACAGGTCTCAGCCTAACAATTATTCAACAGATGGCAGAACATCTTTACGCAACAGCCCGTTTCCAACGCAGCCGCAGTATAATGTGAATCCCTCATTCCAACAGAGAAAACCTGAATATACTGATAACGGGTTGCCCCAAATTCAAAATCCAAGAGTCTTCAGCCCGAGACAAGGAGATAATCCTGTTAGAGAACAGAGGCAAGAAACCGTGGTTAATAGATACAAAGTAAGAAATCCATCTGAGTCAGCAAGAGATCCGAGGCCTAATTCACCTTTTCCAAGTCCAAGAATCAACAGAGAGCAAGCTGTTGATGAAAATCATCAAGGAAGATGGGGTGTATTTAACAGGGAGGGCTCAAATAGTAGGGTACCTGACAGGAGAGTTGAAGGTCAAGGTACAAAGGTGCCATACCCTTAGTTTGGAGATACCAATTTGGGATACCGTAAGGGCGTCTTTTGTGGTACCACTGAGTTTTTACCGTGGTGTACCGTGCATCGGATACAATCAGACTTGTTAAAAGTCGATTGTCACTGTGTTACCACAGTGGTCGGTTTGGTGTGGTGTCAATAAGAACGCCATTCTGCAATATTTATTAGGTGCCATTGTTTTTTCTGCAGAATTTATCATAATTTACAGTTGCTTTGTATACTCAATTTCAGTACTCCATAGATGCATGAGTTTTGCCAATTTCTCGAGCAATTTTGTTTGATACCTCTGATTAAACATAGGAGCAGATAATCCGAACGAGGGGAGATTGGCCTTCTCGCTTTTGGTACTGGAATAGAAGCTTTTGCGGGATTACAGCTCATATATTAATTGATAATGTAATGCGATTTTTCGTAATGTTCTCAATGCACTGCTTGTTTACAATACATCATGTTGTGCATGTTTTAGCTTGAAGAAAATTGTTCCTCAATAACATGATTGGACTGAGGTTAAAATAGGGGGAAATAGAGAGGGGATTTTGAGGTGAAATGACGGGTGAAACGATCAGAACCACACGGCTTAATACCGAACGAAACTTACATTTATACATACACATTGATCAATCAATGCTGCAATGGCTCAGATCATTTGATATGATCGTATTATTTGTGTTACACTTATAAAGACTTATTTCCTATGTGAACGGTGAAGTGGCTACTCAAGATCTATCAACACAAACTAAAAGGTTAAGGATTACATACACAAACATCATCTTATCAAATAAACCTCATTTCAATGAAAATCTTGTTATAGAAGAAATGACACCGTACAGAAAATAAGAAATGATGTTTAAGGGCCTCAAAACTCCGTAAATAACCAGGCTGTAAGAGGAAGTTAATTGCAACAAGAGAAGGCAAAGAAGATAGAAACACATGACTGCAGTAGTTGGGCTGCACTGTAATATACAACCTAACTTGATCAGCCTGAAGAACTCAATCCATAAGATTTGACGATGTTACTAACTCTTTCAGCAAATGTCCTAGAAGTTATTTTCTTTCCGGGAACATGGAATGGATTTGATACAGCATCAACATACGCAGCATGGAACCTTCTGAAGAACTGCCAATTTCATCAAAATTTGAGGACATTATCTGACATGGTCAAAGAGTAGGGAAGCATAAAAAGAATTCCAACCGTAAACTTTGATGAGCGAATTCACAAATTTAGACTGGCACATATATGGTCAAAAAGTAGGAAGCATACAAAGGATTCCTACATAAACTTTGAAAGCATATTCACAATTTTTAGATGGAACAAATATCAGTCAATGAGGCATAAGCTTAAATGGTTAGAGTTGAGGCCCTGGAATGATAGTTGTCAAGGCGACGCCTAGGCGAGAGTCGAGGTCTTAGCCCCTAGAGGGTAGGCGAGGGTAAACTTTTGGCTACTTAATACTCCTGTCTAAGTTGGTGCATGTATGACTAGTTTAATTGATATCATTGGGTGGGTAGGTCATACTATATACGGTGGCGCCTGCAAATGGTTTGATGTGGTCTGAGCTTACCGTGCTCACAAGGAAGAATTGAATATTTAGTTGATAGCAATTGGCCTTTATTCTGGACTTTTGCTGATTTTCACATTAATTAACTTCTATTTTTCAACTTTTTCCATGTTCGCCTAGCATGGCTAGGCAGGCAACATGGACGACCCAAGCTTGCCTAGCCTTCGCCTAGCAGTTCAACAGCTATGCCTGGAACAGGAGGTTCCAGGTTCAATTCTCCCTAGAGGTTTTCCAGGCTTGGGATTCCTATGAAAGTACAGTTCGTTTATTATGTGGAAGTTATCCACAAAATGTGGTTGTATCTATTTTATCTGGACGTGTTGCTCTTGAAGAAGGGAATTCTTGGATTCAAACTTCATTACATTCGGATGAGGGTAAGAGGCCTTCATGATTGCCTTATTCCAAAAATATAAACGACTGAATGGCAGTATGTGGTTCAGCAGAGATATGAGGGTCATTCACGTGTGTAGGATAATGGTACCTAGACACTATAAACAATGTATAGAGCATAAAGTTCATATAAGAGAAGATATGAGACTTACATTTCTCACATCAGCATCCCGAACATCAAGATCTGTAGTGACCAATATGAACTTCACCTTTGTGTTGGTCAAGTAACCATATCTAATAATACAAAGGTACATGTAGAGCAATCATTAATAACAAGCGGTGAACTCTCATAATCTTAGCCCATGGTTCAGTAGGTAAGATATTGAGGTTGTAACGTGATAAGCAACAATTTGCATAGTAGCTCTTACACTTTATAATTCTCGGTAGGATACAACAAGCCAAGGAATGTCTCATTCAGTGTCGGGCCAGATTTTTTGGGATTGTTCACTGCAATAAAATAAGCATCTCTTATAAGGATCATAGTCTGTACTGGAAGAAGTAATAATAATGATATGGATAGAGAAAAGAAAGAGGAAAAAGAATGTTCATCGGATTTTGCAAAATCAGCAGCAATATTTGGCAAGCTATATGGTATGAGGTAAAATGAGAAAAATACACACCCATCTCAGCCCAAGGAGCAAAGGACAAGTTTCACAGAAGTAAAACTCAAATCTGATGAAATAAAATAGAAAATAAGGGACATTTACATTATTCTTACTAGCTAAGCAAGCAAAAAACATCAAAGAACAACATTCATATTTTGTAATGACTCAGCTTTATCATCCCTTCTCTTCAACAACGAATGATTGAGCCACTGGAGATAATATCCCCAACTAGAAAAGGACACTCTAACTATGATATGAAATGACCAACCAAGAATTTGATGGATAGAACAACAAGAATCGCCATCCCTGACTCTGCAGGAGAAAGGCTACCCATCAATGTTTCTTATACTATGCAAATCTTCCAAAAAATTGGTATACATGATATACACTTGTTGGAGTTAATGAAGCACCGAAACTGAACAGCTCACGAGTTCTAAATTTCTTTATGACTAACAGAAGTTGTATCTCCATGCTATCATCTGCTGCATAGCTAAAAGGAAGCTCAACCACCTCAAACCTAAAATATGGAAGGAGGGCATAAATATGATGAAGGATCAACAAGAAAACGGTCACGTTTTTTCTTTAAGTAAATACTCCCTCCCTGCCAGATCTCAACTGTTCTTGCAACCTCCTCAGCATACAACATACATCCCATTTTGAAGGTTTCAGAAAATCATTCAAAAATAAATAAATCCAATTCCTTAAAATGAAAGACAGAAAATAAACACAACAATTTAAGTTGATGAAGAATACCCTGAGCGCATGCTATGGTACCTTGATTACCATACTATAAAAGTGGATCAGATCTTAATGTGATAGATTTAAGAAATAAATAGGCAGTGAGAATCGAGAGAACCTCTTTCATCTACGACGTCAAGCGAGCAATGGACTATGTGATGAAGCTTTAGTGCGTCGTCTGCTTCCGTGAAACTTTGTATATACAGCGGATTGTTCTGGTCACCGAGAAATCAAATCAAAGAGTATTAGTACTAAGAACAATCGAAAATGAACTAATAGAAGGAGAAGGCGGTGCACCTGGTGGCCGACGACGGCGACACAAACGATCATCTTCTCGTGCCGATCTGTTCGCTACGCCGAGCAAATGCTTCAGTGCCTTCCACTATTCACTTCAGCTCCGCCCGACATTTTCCACATAATAATACAACTAAATATAATACGGTAGCATGGAAATAATCTAAATACAATTTTTACCGGCATAACAAATAATTTTATTTTTTTTTGGTTGGATAATGGTTTTCAGCAGAAACCTCTATATGGTGCTCTATCCCAAAATAAAGATAAAAAATAGAGTTTACCTTAAAATAATTTTCACAGCAAGTCTCTATCCCTATTTATTTTTAGGAATATTAACATCCCTATTTATTTTTAGGAATATTAACAGTGCATCCCTACTTGTGGGGATGCACTATTCAGACTCTAAACATATTTAATTATTAAAAATTATAAGGATAGTGATAGAGATGTTGCTGGAGTGAAATAACAAATATTTAATGTGTATAAATATGGTTGTGAGGTAGAATATGTATTATTTAATATTATTTGAAATGTTATAGGGATAAGGATAGGGATGGAAGTTTTGAATGAAATGTTGTAAAATAAAGATATGTATTATTTTATATTATTTTAAGGATAAAATTTGGGGCATCTGATAAGAATGCCCTAAATGATAAAAATGAAGAGGAGGATTGATGTCAAAAGGAAAAAAAAAAAGACAATTGGATTGAAAATGGTGAAAAAAGACAAACGACATCTAAAAGGACGAAATTACAATTGTCACATCTAACAACTTAAATTCCATCATCAAATAAATCCATTAAAAATAATCTACTAAACTTTTTAATATCAAACAAATCCGTTAAAACAAAAAAAAAGAGCAAAAAACATAAGAATGATGGTATAATCGTTTAGCGGAATGACAATTTACTTTTTTTTGTCGCTGTTTTCAATCCACTGGACAAAATATCAATTAACATATGAATTTTTGTCATCCCAAATAGAGTCAAGTGACCCGTAAACTCATCGAAGCCAGATATTTTACATTCAGAATGTAAATTATGAGGCTTTGATCAGCTTACATGCCACTTCACTCTAAATATAAAGGATACCTAAAAACTTCCTCCCAAAAACCATTTACGACCATCATTCACTCTCATTTAAGAATAGCCACCCTCCCATTTTCCCTTCCCAAAAAGAATCTCTCTCAATCACACACAAATCTCTTATATTTCCTTATTCAATTCTAGAAAATCAGACGCAAGCATCAACACTTGGAGAAGAAGGTGATCTACCTTCTTAGCTATAACGTTGGACAGACCCAAGGCATGGTTAGGGTGGGCGCAGCCCACCCGGTTTTTATTTTCGGCTCATAAAAAATCTTATATAATTCAGTCCAACATAGTTCGTTGTCTCAGACTCTCAGTCCAAGCCTACCCGATCATACAAATACAGCCCACCCGACCACCAATTTCTGGTTAGGCCCCCAAGAAAATCTAACTTGTTTTCATCTTATTCATGTTTCCAAATATCTAGATTAGACTCTTCAATGTGTTTAAAATTTATTTTTTTTATCTTGTATGAGTTCTTATAGTAGGATTTTAGCTTAATAGATGAGGAAAAAAACGACTATGGTTTTTTTAACCGAGTTGTGAGTTCACTTCTTATTAAACAATTCTAGAAGAAGGTTATGCCGATGATGTTGAATATGAAGTTCCACTTAAATATTTCTTTTTGTACCAGCTAGATATCATGTTTGTGATGTTCTTAATTCTTGTACTCAGTGACGGAACTAGCATAAAGACTAGGATGGGCGCAGCCCATCCGATTTTTATTTTCAGTACATAAAAAATCTTATATAATAAAATCCAACAGTTAGTTATCTTAATCCAACCCACCTAACCATACAAATAGAGTCAATTAGCCAATCCGACTACCAATTCATGATTCCGTCATTGCTTGTACTTTACTTTGTTGAATCGTAGAGGCGGTGACCCAATTTTGATATAGGCATTGCTTTTTAGTACATGTACCTTTCATTTTATAGTATACATGAGTAGTTGTGAGGATTGAGATTGAAGATGACGTTGTATATTATGCATGAGTAAATATTGTATTCACTAGAATCCTAATGATAAATACAATCTTTTCATGTTTATTCTAATGTGCATAGAAAGCATGAAGATTGTATCTATTGACACGGTTAACGAAATGTCGGTCCGATATCACCGATTGAACGTGGGCAATACTACTTATTCATATTTTTATTTATTATGGAGTTGTCTCCTTTTTTTTTTTTTTTTTTTTTGAAACACACGCATGCACTCTTTTATCCCCACTGAGACTTAAACTCGAAATCTTCGGATTAACTATCTCATGATTACCACTGGCCTAATGTCTATCGGCTGTTGTCACATGTTTTAAATATTTTACTTCTTTTTCAGAAGTGTATTTTTTTTTTAGGGGCAAAAGTGTATTAAAGGCGAGTGCATTTAATCTATCGACCCAATTCGAGTAAAAAGTCTACGGGGCTACTTATCTTTGCTACTCCGGCAAGTTGGACGGTGGCTGGCGGAGGCGGTAGAGGTCTTCCTCAAGGTCAAGAATAGGTAGGAAGCGTAGGTTAAATTGGCAATTGCGGTTTCCTTTTCTTTTTTCGCTAACTGTTGGAAGGATACATATTGGTGGTATACGAGTCGTAACAGGATTAGGACAAGGGGCAATAAATTTTTTAAAGATGCATAAAGAAATTACGGGACAAACTATAATATATTAGTGTATTTTTTTCAGATCAAGAGACAGTTGCCCATTAGCCGTAGGTAGGTCCGCCACCGAATATGATAGGCCTCTTGAAGGACTTATCCCCTGCACCTGAGTTTAAAAGCCATTCTTCTATTCCGTTTGAACTTTTATGTATGTGTAATTATTTTTGAAAACTGAGTTGGGAAAGTTAACTCGGAGTTGATCTATGAAAGTGTCCATTATTATTATACTACTTAAGAAGAAGACAAATAAGCTTGCAAAGAATTATTGCTTTGATACAGGAGGAGGATGAGTGAAGACAGAGGGGTACATCCTGATTGCAGGAATGCATCAAATCCATTCCACCTGTGTAGCAATTATTGTTTCAATTTCATTTCTGAAGCCAACAAAGGACTCAACACCACTCCTGGTACATGTTCATTTCAACTTTCCCCCAATTTTTTTATTTTATTTTAAAACACTCTGATCTGCTGGTTTAAGTATATGAATAAGAATAATGGTTTGTTTCTTATTGCAATTATTAGTCCTTTCCGATTCTGATCTTTCTGTATCTTACATCCTCTTTGGAGAAAAAAAAAAACGAAAAGTCAAATGCTTATTTGGATTTCTTAAACCTGTTGTATGCATGCATTATGCCAGGAACAACAAAGGTCAAAGATGATGGTTTTGGTCCTAATCCAACTGCCCCTCTGGGTGGTGAGGGTGACCAAAGCAGGAATGTCGTAGTAGATCAGTCCACCTTGCTTGCAAGCAGCGACGATGAAGATAATGAAGCCGGGAATATCACAAACCTTACCAGGCGACAGAAACAGACGCTAAGGACGGTAAGGGTGCATTAATTGTTCCTTTTTGACCAAGTTCTGGGTGTCTTTTGTTAGCTAGGGAATTGTATTCACCTGTGCTCTGCATTTTAGAGTGTGTGGTGTAAATCTTTCTGTAATTGTTTCTTCATCTGCTGTTTGCAGTACAAAGAGGCAATGAAAGCACGTCAAACTGCCACGGTACAAGAGAAGAAAATCATGGAACCTCCGGAAGAAATGGCACAGGAAAAACAACCTGCTCCAGCTGGCCGGGACGGTAAGATGCTTGGTAAAATCTTCTTCGATGATGCACACGGGTAGCTTGTCCTGTATCCGACATAGATATGCATCGGATACTTAGGATACACACCTGAGGGCGAATTCGGAATTTTAAATATTGGATACCGGATTCGAATTTACATATCCAAGTTGTGGAATGAAGAACCATATTGAAAATTGAGTATGAAAAATTTCAGGAGACCAATAAAAATTGTTATATTTTCAACATTTACCAAAATGACCTTCGTACCCGTATCTTATATTCTGAAAAAAAATCCCCCAACCACGTATCCTGTACTAGGGTATCCGAATGGAACAGTGCTAGTCACAAAGGCTACGTGCCTAATAAGGTTTGTGTTTGTGTGATAGATTTTTTCCTCCTTTTTGTTGATGTATCTTTTCTCTCTCATATATTGCACTCACCCGACTTCCTTGCACCTCGTATTGCAATCTCAGGTGAAAATTTCATAAATGATTTTCTGACTGCCTTTCCACCGCTTACATATATTGGAGATAAAGCCGGTGAGGAAATTTATGCTCCGCCAATCCCGGTGAAAGCAGACATTAATGCACAGATCAACACAGAAGATGTGTCAAAGGTGGGGGCATACCCGGATCACGTGGTTCTTAGCATAGCTAACGAAAGAGATAAGTTAAAAGCGCAGCTGCAACAGGTAATGGAGGAGAACACAAAGCAAAAAACAAATCAGCATAGGCAAGCCGAGTTATGGCGGGGAAAGTATTATGCAGTTGCTAATGCGCCTGCTCACGGTCCAGCAAGCCATGGTCAGGATTCTGGTGTACAAGAATAAATGGGGTTAAAACTTCTGTTTAATGCACCGTCGTTTTGTTTTTTGGGGTCAAATATAATTTCCATAACAAACAAAAATAATGTTTGAACATGTAATGTAAAATATAGAAAAGGATTGATATAAATGCTCTAAAGGTAGTTTATAATTACATGATGATAATGTGTATGGACAAATAAAGTGCTCAACGCACGAAAGTGACTCCAATTATCAAAAGGATATCACTAATAATAAGGTGGAACTGGAATCCTGAAGCCGTTGTAGTTTATTTATCTTGGACCTATTATTAAGAAAGAAAGTAAAAAATTAAAGTAGAAAGTAGAAACCTCTGCCTATTCCAATCCAAGCTGCGTCTCTTCTCTTCCAATAATTTACGCGCTTTGTCTCTGATATCTCTACTCAACCCGAGCTTCACGGAGATCATGAATGAGTCATATACCGCAAATTAATCTTTTTTATCTTTTGTTTCTCCAAATCTGCCAACCCAATTACTATTATTATACCATATATATTCTAGTATATTACAATCAATCCATTGAATCTGAGATTGCAGTAAATAGAGGAGTAATGTAGATGAAGAAGTCCTTACTGGATTGGAAATCATTTGTGCACGACATGCGATACAATCCAATGAATCTGAGATTTGCAGTTAAACAAACAAACCATAAGCCTTCATTTAGTCAAAACTTAGTTAGTGCATGTGACTTGAGCTTTTATAAATAAACACTTACTAAATTGTTCTCAGGAGCTTTCCAGTAAAATCCCTGAATGGCAATCACAGCTATGTTTGAAGTTAGAATGATGAAAATACTTAGGGCATGCTTTCCCATCCATTCTAATGGCCATGTAACGCGTCTCCATCCGTATACATCAACCTTCAATTCAAAGGGGAAATAGTGTTTGAGTACCAAGCTAACATAAGTCTTGAAATCTCTGTGGCGGAAACGTATGTACTCACCAATACATACATTATGCAAAATGTTATTCCAGAAGCTCCTGAAGTCACCAGCAAATAACTGACGGTGTATAACGGTTTATTCAAGGGGAGACCTGTAAAGGAGAAGAAAGCCTTCGTATTATTACCAACCGGCTTAAATACTTGTGGTATTATTGAAACATAAAAAACGTTGTCTCACTAGTAAGATAAGTTTTACGGCACACCCTCTGCTACTCCATATTATATACCAAAATGTGTTTCAATGGTTATTGCGTTTAATAGAGCATACCTATTAAAGAAAGGATGAAGCCAAGAGTCAAGAAGATAAAAGAAGTCAGCAACCATCTATACAAGCGCTCCTTATGGTCCTGGGAAAGAAAGCGCAACCGAATGTTAGCCGCATGAAGTTTTAAGTTGTAGGAAAAAAATCATAAAAACGATAGAGAGACGATTAATTGAGTTATTTGAACGCTTTTTAAAGCACAAAAAATAATCTTATTTTGCAACACCTTCCTTGCACACACACCAAGAGTTTTGCTTTGAAGGGCAGAACAATAGGGGCATAGGAATAATAAGTCCGTGCAACTCACCTGCAGCTGAACAAGGATGTGGCCGTAATGAAGTCCAATGACGCAGCTTGCTGCAGCTGTCAATGAACTGGCAGACATTAACATATTTAGCAACAAGAGTTGGATGTACGCACGTCAAGAATTTCTGATTTCTAATCAACGGTGACCAGATATCAATGACGCTTAGTAGTCTCTGCCACTAGAGACTTCATGACACGAGAGAGTATACAAGTTACCTTAAAATCCCTTCAGGTTCAAAAGGAGAAAAGCACCATGAAGGCAAAATGTCTACTACGTGACTATGCAGGGATATTTTGCACACCTGACAATACAAATTTTAGTGCATACAGAAAACATCTGGAATTTAGATAGCAAAACATTCAGAAGCGATACCTTCAGATTACGAAACGATGGCTTTAGATACAAGTGATTAATTCCAATGATAGCTCGATCAATCATTCCGGCAGAATTACAAGCAGGTCCAAGATCACCTCTTCTAGAACACTTCACCTATGTCCAAAAAAACCACCATCATCCATCTTAATTAAACATGCTGCAACAAGTATAATTGACATGCATGGTCTAACAATGGTTCTTTCACCAGTAACGCGATAAATAAAACTGGTCTAGTTTGCATTAGGACCTTCCTGAATACTGGCAAGAACAACCACTTGTTAATTTTGTCAAGTTCAGACAAGCATAGGAAGAAAAAGAAAAAAAACATGTGTTTTCAGCTTTTGAGCCATAAAAAGAAATGTGAAAGATGGGGAAAAAACAAAGTAACGACTAACCTCATAAATGTTGTCATCATCTGGAAGACTAAATTTCCAATCCGGCACGTATAAGCCATACAGCAAACTCAGGTGAATAGCACAAAGAGCAAGTATTAAACACCTGCAAATCAATGATCAGAGTATAACTTTGGTGGTCACTAGGTTTCTTGGTCAAACAATCAGATGTTAGCAGCAAAAAAGAAAATTTAGGGGACCCACCAGTGGAAAACATAAGTTTTTGTCAAATCGTCTCTTCTGCACCTTCGACATGGGAGCCAAATCTCGCATAGAGCAGCAACAAAGTATCCAAAGGCAATTCTCTGCCAACATAATGACATAGAATTAGGATCTGCCTATTCAAAGAACATTTAAGCTAAAACAATTCATGTAACGAGTAGAATGAAATGAGCCAAAACTCGATTCATTCATTTTCCTTCCTCTTATCTCATGAGGGAAGGATTCATGCTAAACATGTATACGATAGGGAAAGTAACATTGGTAAATATGCTAACTAGTTCATTCACACGACGCATATGTAAAATCTGCAGAAAGACGATAAACTCCATGGGTAATAACTAACACAGTATATGGAAATAACTTAGCAAAGTGAATTGCAAGTCAAATGACCTGCAAAATTCCCAGCAATCGAATTCTTTCAATGTCCACGCCGTAGGTCATGGACTTTATCCCGTGCAGGTAACCACCTGATAGGAATTGACCATAAAATATTTGTCAATGAATATACATCACATTTGTTAGGTAGAGAAAGAGCATAATAAAATGTTTAAGTACCATGAATGTGTTCACCAAGATATACTAAACTTAAGTAAAGATGAAGAAACCTTAAGAGCAGAATATACATTTCTATGGCTTTCTTAGAAACCTACATAATCAAAAACCATATTTCTCTTATCGTAGCAACCATTCCTTTTTTTAGGGGTATCACAGCAATCATTCTGGGGGGCAGTAATGATTTTTTTGTCATTCTTTTTTTCTGGCAAAAGAGCTTCATAATTTTCTTTACCTACACAATACGCAATATTAAGTCTTCAAATTAAGCCTCTCACAAGTCAACCCATCACTAAGAAACTGAAGCGAATAAATGAGGATAGTATTGTGGAAACTGGAAATCAAGCCAGCCATGTTGATCACGTGAGTTTTTAATCGAAATCAAATCCCTGATTTCTAGCAATTAGGCATTTATTTTTTATTCTTAGCATTAACTTGAATAGATATTTGTAACCTCCAAATATTTGTTTTATTAGTCCATTGATTACAGGCTATAATTAGGGAGAATTATTTTTGGTAGGATCTTTGTATTTTATACCCAACATTTATGTGAATGAATGTAAGAAAAACTTTCTCATTTCCTTTGCAAATTAAGTGCAAGTGATAATGCACCAATCATTGTAACAGTTGAAACCTAGTGAATGCCAACTAAGCAAGTAGTAGTACATAGCTAAATCTAATTTTACCTTGAAGAAGAATCCCAAGGAAGAACAAATATAACGCCCTCTGCACAACCTTCCATGAAGCTTGTGTTCTATTGGTAACATTCTGGAAAATGAGTAGTTAAAGGAGCTTCAGTATGGAACAGAAACACCATGACAGAGTTCAATAGTACAATCATCGCTAAAAATTCCCTAAACCACTAACGTACACGAATATCCTAAACCTAACATAGTGCATTCTCTGATAAATCATAACATACTAACGGATATTGTTGCATTTTTAGTTTAAACATGACAACCTTCCCCAACTAACAGTGACATTGGCAATGTTCAAGTTAGTGAGAGACTTGTTTGCCTGAAAACATACCTTGTAAACCAATGCCAGAGAAATCCCAGCAATAAATAGGAAGAAAGGCATCACAAAGTCCGCAAGATGCACACCATTCCATGGTGAATGAGCAATGACTGGAAAGATAGAACCCGAATAATCCACAAACATCATCAGCTGAAAACAAGGACAGTTAAATAGATCCAATCACATCAAGTGAAGAATATCACGTCATAGACAAACAGATGTCTATAATCTCACCCACTTCAATCTATAACAACTTCACATTATTAAGCACAAAAAATCAACAATAAAAGAAATTCAGCATCAATGAAAAACGAATCTTGGACTGACAACTACGTGCTGATTAAAAGCAGGATTTACTTGGCTCGAAAGCTCAACAGATTCGTATGTGGTCAATTAATAAGGAAGAAGAGCAATAATAATGGAACAAAAGAAAGGAAAAAAGAAACAGAAAAGTCGAGGATTCATGAAGTTATAACTTGCAAATCAATTACTGCATTGAATAATTGGTTCATATCATCATTGTTAGCAATGTGATCTCTGCTTAAAATACAAAAAAAAAAACAAAATACGGAAGATTGCAAAGCAAGCTAACAAGTGAAACAGTCAAACAAACAATGAGAAAGAGAGAAGGCATTACGAAAACAGAGAGTCCACGGAATACATCGAGAGAAGCAAGTCTAGGAGACTTGGTTTTCTTCGTCGTCGTCGCCGTCGGAGCACCACCATCACCACCACCACCACAACATCTCTTAGCTCCTCCTCCTCCACCGTCAAGTCGTCCATCGCCATGCATATCTTCAACGTCGACATCTCGCCGGCGCATCAACGGCTCAAAATCATCCATATTTGGTAGCCACTGATACAGGGAAGGAGCAAAATGCTCTCACCTCCCTTTTATTTATGCTATATATCAGATTTCTCTATCTCTATTTTTCTCTTTGTAATTTATATATACAGAGATAAATTTATATATATATATATAGATATTGTTGTGGCTGAAGAAGAGCATAATAAAAGGTTTTTTCCTTAAAAAAAAAAAAAAAGAAAAGAAGAAGAGCATAATACACCGATTTGGATTATTATATATATTTATAAAATAAAAAAAAAAGGAAAAAGATTAAAAAAAGAGAGACGTATATGAGGAAAAAAAAGAGGGTCGTAGTAAGATAACAAAGTAAACATGTAAAGAAGGTGGGTTTAGGCTATCTTTACTCTAACAACATTATCCTTATAGCTACGATTAGGACATAACTCACGAGTCATACATGTTTGTAGTACTTTTTAACTTAATAATACATCATTTAAAATAAAATATATTGATTTATTTCTTACCGTGTCTATCATTATCATTTTATGTTTTTTTTTTTTTTGGTATTTAAAGAGACAACGGTTGTGTATAAATAGAAATGATTAAAAATAAAAAAAAATAAGAAAACTTATTGATAAGATGTTAATGTCATATAAGGTAACAAATCAAGTCGTTATTCATGAAAAGGCAGCAAATCAATATATTAGGCAACAAATGAAAATTTGATTGAATATTTGCTACAAACTTTTTTTCCCCGGGGTTCATAACTTTATTTTAAAGTAAATTATTTTTTCAACCAGATTTTTATTTATTTATTTATAGATTAAACTTTTAACAGGTCCGTAGACCTTTTTTTTTTTTTTTGTGCGCTTAAAGCCTCGGTATCCGGAATCAACTGGTCCGACTAATTCGAAATTCGGTTCGGATCATGCTTGCAGAGTCTAACTCTTACTCAGGATAAATCCTGGTCAGTAGACCTTTTTTAGGATAAAGGAGTTTAGCCATTTGTATGGATGTTCATTACATATTTTAGAATAATTGTATTATTAAGACATAATTATCGATTTACATTATGTAAAAAATATAGGTACAGTGTGTTTGGGTTGAGAGAGTAGACTAAAAAAAAAATAAAAATAAAAAAGTATAAATCTAATGGGCGAGCTACACGTCTAGGAATGCACGACACCGACCCAATTACGCAAGGCATATGCCAAAGTGATATTAGGATTCACTTTATCTTAGCCTTTTTTTAATTTATTATTTATTTTTTAGGGTCAGAAACTGACGTCCCCCGTTGATTGGTTATCATGTATTTTAAAAAAGGATAAATGAATAATGGGTGCAGATGTATCTAAATGTCCGAAACCTACTTAGAATGTTAGATAGATGGGGATGGCTGATGGCTGATGGCTGATGGCTGATGCCTTCTTCTCCTTGTTGTCTACCATCTTAAATTAATAAGGACAAATGGAGGGATAGGATTTGAGATCCCTCCTTCTAAAATATAGTATGGATCATCATTTGTGGTCTAATAATGTAAGATTTACCTACTTAATTAATCAAATCATGCATTCTTTTGCTCTAATGCATTTTGTCATGCTCCACAATCATGTGACGATACCATATGTGATCATGTCTACAATGTAGTGAGAATCATTGATGTTTAACTATGTAAAACCTAATTTCCAACCTAATCCAATTCATGTTTTACTTTTTAAAAAAAAAAGAAAGCGATAATCATACGTTCAAACTAATAATGAATGGATAAAGAGAATGCATATGCATAGGATGATTGTGTCATTACTTGAGTTGAGGGAGGGAAAGTTTGGCTCAGTTGGAAAACTTGTTTAACCGTTGTGTGTCACGAAAAACGTTTTTTTTTTCTTCTTTTCTTTTCTTTTTTTCACTAAAAACACAAGGAAAAATAAAAATTAAATGTTGTCACATATGTTATTTCAGTTGAACATGACTTAGCAAAATGATACTCTACTCTGTTTTTTTTTTTTTTTTTTGGTTTTTTTTGAAGGGCTGTAGTCTGTTGTAAACTTGTAGTTATTACTTGTATTTGTTGTAAAGGCAAACAACTAGTGGACGAATGAAAAGCTTTTCATAATGATTTTATTCATGTGTGTGTGTGTGTGAGAGAGAGAGAGAGAGAGAATAATAAAATATTAAATAATACAAATGGATTGATTCAATTCAACCAACATCTCAACAAAAACTTAGAGATTACTCTCTTCAGGGCAAAGCAAAAGCTAGATGCCTGTCATAGAGAGACACAGTCCCACACCACCTGCGTCCACTCCCATATTTTAATTTAGATAGATAGATAAAATAAAAACCAGGTTAAAACAGGCTTTAATGAATCTTTCTCAACTTGAAATTAAAAATGATTACTAGTCATCATATCGCGGATTTACCATGACATGTACACCCATCAACGTTCAAAGGAGGGCAACTTCCCAACTTTGAACAACCTATGGGACAATATTCCACGCCTCATCATCAATAGGCTCCATGTGTTGTAACCTTTAACATCTATCTAAAATCATGTTGGTGTCCTAATCATTCATGCACACATCAAGATGCAACCCAACACTTGAGGATCATGCCACTTGGCAGACACTACTATGCAAACAGAGAATTGTCTATACATCTACTGATAGCACAAGATGAAACAAAACATCCCCAAAAGAAGGGAAGAAAAAAAAAAACATGCATGTCAACATTAAAACATCCACCGGTGGCAGTAGCACATAAATAAAGACACACGACAAGTTCAACTTCGCCTACTAGCATTCAATAATACGACACCATATCATAAATAGATAAGAAGGCGCAACATATGTACTTGTTCCAAAAGAAGTGTTTTCAGAAAAAAAAAAACAGTAAACTTAGCCAGTCAGTGAACAGCCACGATTACATCACTCAAAAGCCCATGCATTCTCCCTGCGAACCTCCTCTTCTTCCTCTGGAGTGAAATCGTTCTTGATGTTGAACGTCTTGCGGATTTCCTCAGGTGTCTTGCCCTTGATCATGTCCGCAACAGTTTGGCAAGTCAGGTCAAGCAGGCTCTTTATGTTGAGATAATTTGCAGCCTATACAACATACACCACCAAATTACAATAAGCAACACAGACTTCAATGTATTTCAACACACACACACACACCAGCTACTTGAAATCCTCATAGTTCTTAGCAGTTTACGAAATCCAAATGGCAGTTCATAAGAGTTGATACAAGATAGGAGGAAATCTTAGTACGAAAAGTGCAAGAAAGGAGCACTCATAAAACATAATAAGCTGGTAAAATAACAAAAGGGTGTTTATGAAAGCCAAATGTTAAACAGATGGCTCATATAGTAACTTTGTTTCTTAGGTCATTTATTATATCTGAGTTTGTTTAAGTATTAGTATGTGCAACTTTTATTTTTTGGTTGATAATTAGCTGTGTTAGCTGTTGGTGTGGGACAACGGTATTAGGGACAGTTAAGCTCTCATAGGTTTAAATAGCAAGTCTTAGTTAAGGTTCTTAAGTGTCTTGCGCAGCAACCACTATCCGACAACTTTTATTATCAATCCGTTGGGAGGCTGGGATGTGATTATTTGAACTCTTCTCCCTCTTTGTATTGGAATAAGAAGAGTTCTTCCTCCTTTTCTCTGCTCTCTTTTACTCTACATCTACTTAGAATTTCTACAGAGTTACATCAATCGTGAAGCATATCAATTATTTCAAACAGCAAGCACAGCTTTTGCGCCAACACGTGACCTTTTTTCTATTCGTGTGTGGATACCATAACAGAAGAAGTCATAATTACTTTAAACATGTTTCAAAGAATGGCATAAGTGTACCTCCTCTACTTACAATACACTAATTTAACACGGTGAAGACTACAATTACTTACACAGAAAGACTCAAACCAGCAAACAGGTCACGTATGAAAGTTTTGAGCTCACACTGTGAAACGGCATAATATCAGTAACAAGCGGAATATTGGATACCATAACAACCAAAAATGACACCACAAAATCAATGAAACAGTACAATATCAGTAACAAGCAGGATATTGATAACAGTTCATAAACATTAAGGCGTGTCCTGAGGTCATAAACCCCCAGAGGCAATAGCTCATAAATCCAGAGCTCAGTCTTGGATCCCTTGGCCAAGAAACAATTGCAACCTAATTTTATTAGCAACAAGCCAAGTATGAGTGTGAAACAGTAAGCCACGGCATGGCAAGGGGGGCAATAGAGGAAATAAAACAACCACACAGCAAACTGGAAGCAAATACCCAATATAAAATACAAAACAAAATCATCAAATAGACAAAATCATGAATAATAATAAACAATCCTAGGGTAATACAGGAAACGGATAATATAAACGCAAAGAATCGCGAATAACAGACCAGAATCAGATCGAAGAGCGTAGCCTGATCAACTTTAACGAACTCAGCATCGAAGTTCTTCAGATCCTCATCGGAGGACTTTTGATCGGCACCTTCGCCAGAGGACGACTTAGCAGCCAAGGCTTCAACATGGCGCTTGGAGTACTCGATGACCTTAGCCAAGATCTTGCTGGTAACGTTAGGAAGAGGAATCGTGGTGTCGGCGCAGTCGTCCTCGACCATGTGCTTGATGGTCTGAGATTCCAGAGCCACCGACTCTTCCACCTCGAAAGTCTCGCCGTCGGAGCTCTTCAACACGATCATTTTTTGGGAAGACATGGTTACCGGTGATGATGATTGGATGATTTCGCTGCAGATCGATGCACAAACGAAACCCTAGCCTCAATTCGAAACCTCCAAGGATATTTTTCCGATTGGGGAGATGGGTTAGATATAGCGCCACAGGCCTTACAGGCCTTAAGAGACTTTTTCATTACTCTTTTTTTAGGAGGTCATTTTTACACAAAATCAAACTCTTTAACTGTAATCCACTCCAAAAAACACACACAACTTTTAAACGCGTCACAACACAACACGCGTCAAACTTACATTTTTTTTTAATTTTATTTTAGGAATTAGTAATAGTAATTAGTAATTAGTAATTAGTAATTTAAGGAATTATTATAAATAAAATCTCAATATAAACTGACCATCAAAATAGTTCTCAAACAACTCGGTAAAAAAAAAATTCTTCTCCAAAGAAAAAGAAGAAATAAACTATCATAATATGTCTAATTTTTTTAAGAAAAAAATAGTTAAAAAGGACAAATTCAAGCAATTTTTTTTAAAGAAAAAAATAGTTTTTTTTTTGAGTGGAAAAAAGATTTTATTAGGCACTATCCAAAATGCAGGCATGTACAACATCCGAAATGGGGAGAGTACCCCATTCCATGTAATTACCAAGTCTTAGTTTAGAAGCGCCCATTAGAGAATCAGAAGGATTCCCGTGGGTTTAACAAAAGTAAAAGACATAGCAGAGAATAATTTCGACAAGTCTTTGCAGCTTGCCACAATCTGACCAACGTCGGATAAATCTTCATCTGCCGATTGCATTTTTTGAATAGTTGTCAAAGAATCAGCCTCAATGATGAGCTTTTGATATCCATAAGCAATGGCGTAAGAGAGCCCATGGAATACGCCTAACGCTTTTGCCTCAAGAACAGAGGTGTTGGTGCCTATGTGAAAGTAATAAGAGTTGAGAATTTCACCCGTTTTATTTCTATAAATTTCACCAACTACGAGAGAGTTATCTTTAAGACAAGCATCAACATTACATTTTATAAAAGAGGCCGAGGGAGGCTTCCATTTGTCCTGCCAATTTGGGTGAATCATGCTGCCTGCATGCGTATTATTAATGATACCCAAGAATTCACAGCTTCCAATTTCAGCTTCTTCCAATATCGATGATATAGATAAACAACTTTTTTTTTATATCAAAAATCCAAGAGCATCGGGCTTTCCAAATAAGCCAAAAGAGATAAAGGAGTTTACCACGAGAGGAGTCATCATGTATGTTTAAAACAAGATCCAACACGTCCGCAAAGGTATGCAGTCGATGTTCTCTCCATTGCTTGCTATTAGATTCCAAACTCCATATCTTCCGGGCAATTGTACTATCCAGCAAGCAATGGCCAATCGTCTCCACATCAGTCCCACAAACAGCACAAATTCCATCCGAGCAGCCCCGTTTCCTCAAGTTTTCACTTGTCGGTAAACTATTGTGGGCAGCTCTCCATAAGAAATGAAGCACCCGTGGTGGTAATTTTTGCTTCTAGAAATTCTTCCAGAAAGGAGAAACACCTGAAGAAGATGTGTGCAGGTTTGCATTATCACAGAATTGCGGGTAATTTTGAGCAACAATATATCCCGATTTGACAAAGTATAACCTATTGGTGGTGAAATGTCATATTAATCGGTCCGCTCTATGTCGAGGAGCAAGATTGGTACTCAGAATGTATTCAGCAATGTGTGGCATAAATTAGAAGGAAATAGTTAAAAAGGACAAATTCAATTCATGTATATTTTTTTTATCATCTCAATTCTTGTGTATTTGATAAAATAATAAATCTTAAATAACACTTTTTTTTTTTTTTTTTTTTGAGGGTTTAACACTTTTTTTATTAAGATACTTGAAACACATAATCCATAGTAAGTGATATATTGATAATATCTTTTGATGATAATAATTTTTTTGGTAATTTATTTTTTCAATATATATAGAGATAGATAGATAGAATACTACCCAATTTATTTATCACTTGAATTTGCAGGTAGATCAACCCACCCATTGTAGTTGGGTAACTTTCAAATTATATTGTTTGATTTTGATTTGTCATGTTAAAGTTTAAAGATATAAACACCAGAAATTAAGTAGAAAGATTGGGAAATTGGAAGGGGAATTCGGGGAAAGAAGAAGGGAGATACTAGAAGAGAAAATAGCGAGAAATAACATTAAACATTCGTCGTGTTATATCCATGTTTACAATTAAATGACAGGAAATAGAATAGAAATAATTAATATAGAAACAAAGTAATGATAGTGTTTTGATGTCCTGGTTTGATGTTTAGTTAGCACAATTGGATATAATATTATATTTTATGAATTGTAGTAAAATTTGTTTTCCCGGTGATGATCTTTAAATTACGCACCACCGCGGAATAAGTAGCGTGTAATCTGGGGTGGAATAAAGGAGATTGAATGGCGAAAGAGAGTTAAAGATGGTGTTTTTGGTGTTTTATACCGAGTCAAGAGTGTATCTTGGATTGCTTTACGATATCTGTCCAATGTCCGGAATCAATCTTTACGTAGTTTCATGGAATGATGTATTTATAAGCCTTGACACGCCTTCTTCTTGCGCTTAAACTTGGGGCGGTTAAGTCATTGACATAAATACTGCTTAAATGGCGCTTGCCTCCTACCTAAGAAACTGTTAGAAGTGGGCGGGAGCGCTGGACAGAAGTCCATGGTATCGACTCGATGAACACCGATGTGGGTGTCCGATCTTGGACACTTGTAGAATCTCTTCCGAGCCCTTGGTCATCACCTGATACGCCGTGATCGATCGATGTGGATAAGCTGATAACTTTTATGTATTTTCCATTGCCAAATTTGACTGCATGAGATAATTCGCGTGGAGGGGTAAATCCCCGTATCATCACCTGGTATGATATGTTTGTCTTCTAAAAGGATTTGTAAAAAACAATGGTGATTTAATTATGGAGATTTTATTAGCTTAATTTGGGGATCGAATTTACTAGTCATTTGTGAATTCTTCGGTTTCATAGCAAATCATGCCCCTTTAAAATGTTCATTTGGTGTTGTGATCTCGCTAATGATCCTATATGAATGAATGTTTAAAAAGGAGCATCTATATTTATTCTTTTCTATTAACGAACCTTATTTAGGACACTTAGGGTTAGTAGAAAGATCACAACACCATCTTCACATGCAGGAGAAAATCCGGATGGCACAAAGGAATGGGGATTTGATTAATCTGTTAAGCTGGAATTAAAAACAGATGCTATTTTAATCATTCCATAAAGTAAAGCTGGAATTAATATTACCAGACTGCAAATAGAAAGAAAGAAAGAAAGAGGGAAGGTAGAAATTAAATTACTGATTTTGGTCATCTAACCAAACAGCGTTTTCGATTTTGGTCCCAGTTTTCTCCGCCATAATTTTAGTCACTTGAAATGGTTTTTTTTTTTACAAAAATAGTCCTGAACGCCGGAAAGACCACTTACAGGACTAAAATTGTCGCCGAAAAAGATCAATTTTAGTCCTGTAAGTGGTCTTTCCGGCGTTTAGGACTATTTATGCAAAAAAAGACCATTTACAAGACTAAAATTGTCGTCGGAGAAAAGCGGGACCAAAAAAAAAGCGCTGTGTACAGTTAGAGGACCAAATTGTAATTTTAATTTCTACCTTCCTCTTTTCCCCTCCATTTCCCCTCAATTCTATAGCTTAAACTCCTGCGTTTTTTATCCTCAGATTATTTATAGCCATTTTTCTTCTTCCACAAAACCTAGATCGAAAATCCACAATTTCTGGGAAGAAAACATCTCAATATCGGTTAGTTCCTTTCTTTGTTTATAACACCATTAATTTCCTTAGTTTTTTTTCCATTGACTCCATTAATTGGAAAATTTGGTGTGGTAAATGTCTTGAATCGAACAAAAGATGCCGGCTTTCTATGATATGAAGTTCTGTGTTTTTATTTTATTTTATTTTATTATTATTACTATTTATTTATTTAGAGCACGAACTTGTAGTTGAATGATATATTTAAGGCAATAAGTGTCGACTGGGGTTTTTACTCAATTTATGCAGTTGCAGGGTGATAAGTTTTCTTTTCTTTGTTTGATTTCTTGGTCGAAAGTTGTCGTCTTTGAAAGGCAACAACTATTTGTACTATTGCCATGATTTGCTTTGCCATGATTTATCTGCTAACAGTATTGCCATGATTTACTTCGAAAGGCAACATAGAAAGCTTTGATTTTTTTTTTTCTGCACAAACTCTACCCTTAGCAACATCTCTTTGTGATTCAGTTATAACTAATCCAAAAAAAACACGCTCCATATAAGACATTGTATTTTACCAGAATACCTGATTACCTAAGAGACTGTGAGTTTGTAAGCCTATACCAGACACGAGAGTAAGAATTTAAGGAAATGCAAAAACTTGCGAGCGATTACATAGAAATCACAAGTAACAAGATTTGGAAGATCAGTATCGTTCCAAATGAAAGGGAGGCCAAATAAACTTTAATTAACCCGGGTAAGAAACTTAATTAACGTGCATCTTTGATGTATGATAGTTTCCATGTAACAGGAGTACGTGTGCTTGTGCAGGATTATTATGTGTAACTCTTCTATATCGATATAGATTGATTTCTTGGTCGAAAGTTGTCTCTTTAAATGTGACTAAGTTTGATCCCTAATGTGCCTTGAATGTGCTTAGAATATATCTGTTTGTCTGCCTTTGGTGCCTATTGAGTTTTTGTTTGTTTTACAATCTGCTCACCATTTCATGACTTGTATAACTGCCTTTAACTTTTTTTAGTCTAATGTTATCTGTTGTTTGGTCTTAAGGTGACATGTCTGTGTTTAGCTTAGTTCAAGTTATCTATCATGATGGTTAGTCTGTCAGCTTGCATATCTCTTTCTATGTATCTGTCATGTTTGATGTCCATGTCCAAATTTGATTGTCTGTTAAGCCTTGCAGGTTAATACAGAATGTCAATAAATATAAACTGGAATCAAGGACAAGACGTGAGCGACGGCCAAAGTGCTTTGCAACCTCCTAGGTCGGATAATATCAATATTACTCCCCCAAGAACCCTTCATTTAACCTGTTAGGGATAAGATAAATGTCCAGGTCCTTCAAGTAGTGTTGTGTATGCAAGCCAAACAGCATGACTTGGATTTGGCTAAGTCACATGACTATATAATTGACAAGATAACGGCTTCGGGTGAAATGCTGCTTCTTGCGGTTCAGAAGCTTGCTGAAATTGGGGCAGAGTATGTGTTAACACCCACCCAAAAGCTTCAGTACGAGGTGAGACAACGGGAAGTGGTGTTGCACAAGAAACAATACGCAGGTATATGGTTTTACTTCTTTTTTAGTTCTCATCATACTGTGTTGGATTCTAATTGTTATATGGTCTGTTTGGTGCATTTCTTTCTAAAATCTTTTGTTTGCTATAGTCATGGTCTTTGACATGTACATATTTTCATGGAATTCGAAGAAAGCCAGACGTATGTAGACATTATTCTACGGCCCCATTGATATATATGGAGAACATTTCTAAACATTTTCCTTTGATTAGCTAAAATTGTAGTATGTAGGTATGTATATTTATTTCCAAAGATGACAGTAGCTTGTTTGTGTTAGACTGTTGGTCTTATTTGATTAAGTAGCTAGAGATGATATATTCATCTGAATCTGTTTCTCATATTATATAGGCTTTCATGAATTGTTTTTCCAATCTTTTGTATAAACAACTACTACATCTGTTTTACAAGTATATAAAATTTTATACTCACACTTGGATCGGGATGATTGTATGTCAAATGTTCCGTTTTTCATGTTGCGGGCATTGATCGAGCCATATGTATGTGTGAGCTTTCAAACGTTAATTAATAGTATGAAAGCTTTTCTTTGTTAGGGTATTATACACTTAATTTCTACCTTTTTTTGTTGTTTCTGTTATTTCTGCATTGATCAATATACTTTTACAGAATTGAATGAATCACTTAAAAGAACTGAGTTTCAATCTCCCAACACGTATGGAACCTGTGGTAGATAGCCCGAGGGCCGGTACATCTCAAAGGCATATGGACTTAGAGGACGATGAAGCTAATCTTGGAGATGACTAAGCCAAAGACAACCACTTGATTATGTAATGAATTGGTGTCCTTTTGGGAATTGTTTGTTTTGCTTGGTGTGTATCTTAGATAATTTTGCTCGACTTTCTTAAACTTATACATTTTGTTTATGCCAAAGACAAACACTTGATTATGTAATATGACTTGATGTCGTATTGGAAATTGTTTTGATGTAATATGACTTGGATGTCCTTTTGGGAATTGTTTTGATGTAATATAACTTGGTGTTCTTTTGGGAATGGTTGGTTTTGCTTGGTTTGTATCTTATATAATTGTACAACACATTATCAAATACAATATCAAACATTTTATAAAAAGAAAGTCATATTTATTAAGAAAACATGATTACAACTTAAAATACACAATTAAATTTGTATAGATAACGTAAATAGAACTATATTAGATAACAATATTAATGATTATTTAATTTTTTTTTAAAACAACATTAATGATTGGAAAATTTATTATTATTTTAATCAATAGATGTAAAGAATTATAACTACAACACCCTCTAATCAATTACACACCATCTATTTTTTACAACCACTACACCATCTAATCAATTACACATTATCTATACAATTCTTCTACATTTTTCAGCCAATACATTTCAAGTTTTCAACCACGTCACCTGGCATTCTCTGGTACACAGCACCAATTGATGGGCACCAGTACGCTTGCTCTAAGAGCATTACTGTATTGACAATAAATCAACCTTGCAATTTCCAATTATTTTCTACTGATGAAGACACGAGTTTCACGTGAGCAAATACTGATGATGGAACGCAACTAGATCCCCCCTCCCACCCCGATATACCACGTAATCAAATTGTGCAAAAATGATTCCGGCACAGAATTTCAGCGTCTAAAGGTCACAGACAACCCCCCTCCTCCACCTCCCTGAAATGAAAATTTTGCCTCAGCTCCCCTGCCACCGCCCTCGTCCCCTGCCCCTGCCTCGGCACAGAATTCAGTGTCCTAATCATTCTTGCACACATCAAAATGCCCCTTCACAGACACTACAATGCAAACATAGAATTGTCTATACATCTACTGCTAGCACAAGATGAAACAAAACATCCCCAACAAAAACCATGCATGTGAACATTAAAACATCCACCAGTAGCAGTAGCACATAACACAACAAGTTCAACTTCACTTACTAGTATTCAATAATACGATACCATATCATAAATAAATAGATAAGAAGACGCAACATATGTACTTGTTCCAAAAGAGGTGTTTTCAAAACAGTAAACTTAGCCAGTCAGTGAACAGCCACGATTACATCACTCAAAAGCCCATGCATTCTCCCTGCGAACCTCCTCTTCTTCCTCTGGAGTGAAATCGTTCTTGATGTTGAACGTCTTGCGGATTTCCTCAGGTGTCTTGCCCTTGATCATGTCCGCAACAGTTTGGCAAGTCAGGTCAAGCAGGCTCTTTATGTTGAGATAATTTGCAGCCTATAAAACACACACCACCAAATTACAATAATAAACACAGACTTCAATGTATTTCAACACACACACACACACACACACACCGGCTATACACAACAAATCCTCATGGTTCTTGGCATTACAGTTTCTTTTTCGCTCTCTTTCATTTTGTGGGTGTGTGTATGAGAAGGGATAGGGGGGTCATTAGAGATAAGGAAGAAACCAGCAGATTTATTTGCTAGTCAAATCAAAAATTTGTTGCATAGAAAAGCTCACGAAAATCGAATGGTCAAAGCCTGATACAATATGATACCCGATACCGGTACACGGATAAATGAATATTCTGAAAGAAATAAAGCAGTTGTTGCTTCACACTACCCTGCTTTGAAAATCCAAACTAATTAATCAACAATCCCACTACCAACACTCAACAAATAATACTGTATACACAGAAAAGTTAATACAGGATATTTGTCCAGCACAACACTACACATGCACAAAAGTACAAAACCAACAAAGCAAAGAAAACAAATGAAAGAACCCATAAGCCAGTCAATAGAAATAGACAGAGATCATAATAATAATCCACAAAAAGAAAGAAAAGTACAAGAAGAAGTGGTTATAATAATATATATAAAGGGTGTTTACGAAATCCAAACAGTAGTTCATCAGAGTTCATACAAGATAAGTACAAGAAAGGAGCACTCATAAAACATTATAAGCCGATACAAGATAGGAGGAAATTTTAGTAAGATAAGTACAAGAAAGGAGCACTCATAAAACATTATAAGCCGGTAAAACAACAAAAGGGTGTTTATGAAATCCAATGGGCTCATATTTTAACTTTGTTTCTTAGGTCATTTATTATATCTGAAACTGTCGAAGTATTTGTATGTGGAAAGATTATTTTTTTGGTTGATAATTAGCTGTGTTAGCTGTTAGTGTGGGACAACTGTATTAGGTACAAGTAAGCTCTCATCGGTTTAAATGGTAAGTCTTAGTTAAGGCACTTTAATGTCTAGAGCAGCATCCACTATCCGCCATCTTTTTATTATCAATCCATTGGAATAAAACTTTATGCAATTAAATAAACTATTCTCCCTCTTTGTATTGGAATAAAGACTTCTTCTTTCTTTTCTCTGCTCTTTTCTCCTCTACATCTACTTAAAATTTCTACAGGAGTTAAATCAATCGTGAAGCATATTGATTATTTCAAACAGCAAGCACAACTTTTGCACCAATCACGTGATTTAATCGAGTGAAAAATACCATAACCAAAAAAGACACCACAAAATCAGTGAAAACATTAAGGCATGTCCTGAGGTCATAAACCCAGAGGCAATAGCTCCAAAATCCAGAGCTCAGTCTTGGATCCCTTGGCCAAGAAACAATTGCAACCTAATTTTATTAGCAACAGGCCAAGTATGACCTCACAATGTGAAACAGTAAGCCACGGCGTGGCAAGGGGGTCAATAGAGGAAATAAAACAACCACACAGCAAACTGGAAGCAAATACCCAACATAAATACAAAACAAAATCATCAAATAAACAAAATCATCAATAATAATAAACAACCCCAGGGTAAAACAGGAAACGAATAATATAAAAGAGAAGAATCGTGAATAGCAGACCAGAATTAAATCGAAGAGCGTAGCCTGATCAACTTTAACGAACTCAGCATCAAAGTTCTTTAGATCCTCATCGGAGGACTTTTGATCGGTACCTTCGCCAGAGGACGACTTAGCAGCCAAGGCTTCAACATGGCGCTTGGAGTACTCGATGACCTTAGCCAAGATCTTGCTGGTAACGTTAGGAAGAGGAATCGTGGTGTCGGCGCAGTCGTCCTCGACCATGTGCTTGATGGTCTGAGATTCCAAAGCCACCGACTCCTCCACCTCAAAAGTCTCGCCGTCGGAGCTCTTCAACACGATCATTTTTTGGGAAGACATGGTTACCGGAGATGATGATTAGATGATTATGCTGCCGATCGATGCACAAACGGAAAGGAAACCCTAGCCTCGATTCGAAACCTCAAGAAGCAAATTTTCCTGGGGAATGGATTAGATACAGCGTCACAGGCCTCTTTTATTTATTTATTTAAAGGAGGTCACGGTCAATTAAAAAATAAAAACAAAACAGAATATCCTCCGTCTTCACACGCGTCAAGCCTACAATAAAAATTCTTCATAAAATGTGTTTTTTTTTTTTTTTTTTGTGGGAAAAATAGTGAAAGATAGTATTGAACTTTGAATTTTTTTTATTTTATTTTTACGAAAGAAAATATATATATTAAAAACAACAATTACACAGAGTTACAGCCGGACATCAGCCGGAAAAACACCGGAAAACCACCAGCCCGCTACTGGACACCACTACAATTACAAAACGAAATAAAAACAACATTGGGCAAGAAAAAACCAAAACGGAATATTTGTACTCAAATATTTGTCTCTCGAAGAAACTTTATTTGGAAAGATAATAAAATAGAACCAATCCGTGATATCACAGATGTCTGTCCATAACTGAAACGAAAGATAAAACCACCACCAACCAATAGCAACAATCGTATAGACCGATGAAACCGCGAGCACCGATCCGATCCCATAGCCATAACAAAAAAAACAAACAACAACAACAAAGATACATTCATTGGGTAAAAAAATTAGTCAATTAAAAATTCGCCAATGAAGTCAGCCCGTCCACCATCCTTGCCGCCGCTAACTACCAAAAAAATCACAAAAAGAAGGCCTGAATCTAGATTAGCGGTCACAATTCCGTCGGAAAAACCCACCTGTAAGCCAAGTAAACATCTATACCCATAAGAGTTTTCCACCGGGAAGACAAGACCCAACCAACCGTCACCGTTGGGAAGCCAAAACAGCGGCCATGTGAATCTAAAAGCAAAATTCGGCGAGGGCCCAGAAGCCAAAGTAAACCATAAGAGCTGACAAACAAAGATAACTTCTTTGATCACAAAAAAAAAAGGGTCAAAGAGGAACTGCCGGCAGAAACACAAATAGAGATAAGAAAAACTAGATCTAGATCTCCAAAAAGGGAGAGCTTCTAAAACAACCAGAAAGAAGAGATAAAATCGAAGAGAGCATGAAAAAATACAAAAATAAAAGAGGGGGAGACGCCGGCAGCCGTAGACCACCGGCGTCGGTGGATCTAAGAGCCGGTGGTAACTGCAAGTTTGAATTTGAAATCAATTTCAACGTTGATTTTATGGTGATCCAGCGCCACCATCTCATTAATCATAAACTTTAAAATTTAAAATTGATGATTTTCTTCTAATTTTATTTCCTTCATATAATGGTAAATCCTACTTAACACTTTTTCTTTAGCAAGATACTTGAAACACATTCATTGTCACTCACATAGATTCATAAATATTTTTTCCTCATAATTTGGTAATTTTTCTTTTCCTTTTAAGGTATATATATATGATCTTCGGAGTGAAATATTACATGTCAAGCTTCTAAGTAAGGTTCTGAAAGATGATCGATAGTATGCATACCCCTGTGTCCCTGGACATGATCGATAGTGAGGACTTGGGTGTGTAACCCTGTAGTGGTCTTGGTTCGAAAAGTGGCAAGGCGTTATGATCCGAAAGTCGAGGATCACGATTTATCTCACACATCCCGAGGGACCGGGGTGTAGGGACCCTCGGGGGTAGGGTTTACCCTTTTTTTTAGTATGCATTGTAAGACAAAACAAGGCGTTAGCGGTCCTGAGTTATTCTCCGGAAAATCCATCTGACGCTTAAGTTAGTGATTTGACAATAAGGTAGAGAGAAAAGTAATTGTTATATGTGAGAACATCCATGCAGATGAAGGAGTTCATCTTCACGATCAATGAAGATATCGTGTGTAAGGAGTTAACCCAGTTTGAAATGATGTGCGGAGGTCCAATTACTGCAATGCGAATGTTGTTTGTGACAATTGACGACGTGCGTCTTATGCGAGACCTAGTGTTTAGCACAACATCGGTCATTCGTTGTATGTGACTGGCCTATGTTGTTGATGTAGACAGCCTTCTTATGGAAGTAGAAACTCTATCTTCTGTCGAAGGAGCCTAAGTATTGAACTGGCAGCGAGACCTAGTGTTCTGCACAACATCGGGCATTCGTTGTATGTGACTGGCCTACGTTGTTGATGTAGAAAGCCTTCTTATGGAAGTAGAGACTCTATCTTCTGTCGAAGGAGCCTAAGTATTGAACTGAGGCCAGGTCGGCCTATACGCTAATGCCGACGTCCAGACACTTAGCAATGCTAAATCCTGATGATAAATTCCATGGTTCTGTCTGATAGGTACCACATGTATGGTGTCTGTAAGTCCGTTCTCACCTATCCAATTAACCTATTGATTTATCACCTGCATTTACATATAGATCAACCAATTGTAGTTCGGTCCCCTTAAACTTTCGAATTATTTTACCGGATTTTGAGTTGTCTTTTTAAAGATTAAACATCGTGACATCGATGGTTGTGGTTTTGATGTCTTAGACAATTGGTTATAATTTTGTTTATATAAAATTGTAGTGAAATTTGCTCTCCCGGTATGATAAAATGCTTATCTATTAAAGGGGTTTGTTAAAGACAATGGTGATTTAATGGAGATTCGAGGATCAAATTTCCTAGTCCTTTGTGGAATTTTTCGTATTTTATTTTTGATTTCAAAATTTTTGGTTTTGATATCAAGATTTATCTGGTTTTTGCTTACAACTACAATTCCATGGTTCTTTCTTCATACAAAGATAAAGTGATGCTCAATTCATGCCCTGCAGCAATGTTTTTTATCATTCGTTTGGTGTTGTGATATTTCGAGTGATGAATGTATGACACGAGTATCTTGACGTGCATCGGTATTGACTGATTCTATAACAAACCTTAGGACACCCGTGTCAAATGTAAAAATATGGTCATTAGAAAGACCACAACGCTATTTTCACCGGAAAAAGTCGAAGAACGGATGGTACAAAGGAATGGAGAGTTGTTTTTTTTTTTTTTTGAAACCCGGATCTTTATTAATAGCCAAACGTAAAAAATATTTACACCGGGGATTTACAAGAAATAAACACCTACTAAAAACACTACCAAAATTTAGAGATCACATACACAAAATCTAGTTATCCCAAACTATCTTAAACTCCAAGCTATCTTTAACTCCCTCGCTTTACTAAACTTACTTAATGAAAACCACCTTGATGGGGCGATGGGCTCCCACATGATGAACAATCTGATTGCTTCAATGCCATGCTGCCGAAGCGGTCTCACGGAAAAGAAATCTCCACATTACAATATCACCTTCTCCCGAGAAGTCTCCTTTAAGACAATCATCTACCCACTCACAAATATTCATAGTACCAAAGAAATGCCGTTGGCACCTCGGCGAGACTACACTCTCCCAAAAGGCATGAATCCAATCGCAATCCCGGAAGACGTGTAGCAACGTCTCATCGTGACTTTGAGAGGCTAACAAATATCATCATCTAAGACATGTTGGTATGCAAGCAGGGCCGCCGTGGGTAAGGCTTCACGGCGGATTAGCCATAGGAACATTTTTTCCCTTTGCGTACTTTAAAGGCCAAATAGTCGTCCAGTTCTCTTCATCCTCTTTATTATTGAGTTATACATGATACGGACTCGAAACATCAAATTTCCGTGATGGTGCAGCTAGCCATTCCATACTTCCCTCTTTGGTAATCTTAAACACATCACAAAGACAGTCCGTCGCCATGCAAATACTACGCCACATAAAGGAGCAATTTGGTTTAGGTTTGGGGAAAGGACTGCCTTACTTGGCCTTCAACACTTTAACCCAAAGACTATCTTTATCCACTAAAATTTGCCACGCTAGTTTTGCTAGAAGAGCTACGCTCATGTTTCGAAGCCGCCTAACTCTCAGTCCTCCACACGATTTTGGCTTACAAATGTCCTGTCAAGCCACACAGTGCATATTTCTCCCGTGATCATCACCGGCTCAAAAGAAAGCTCGAGCCACTTTCTCAACCTCATCTACTATGGCACTAGGTAGCCGGTTCGTTTGCATAAAGTAATAAGTAACAGCTGTGAGGGCTCACAAAGATATTTTAAATGGTATTTTTGTCATTTCTTAAATAAAACTAGAAATGTTACCAGACTAAAAAAGAAATAAAATGAAAAACTGAAAAACCACTTAGTTCAAGTAAAGTACCTTAGCATTTCTATCATTGAACTAATATCTCATCCACAATAAATAAATTTAAAATAAAAAAAAAAGACCAAAACCTCAAACAAAAGATTATTTACTCTTAAAAAATAAAAATAAACACATACAATTCATTGACAAGGACGAGGAATTGCCAATTTAAAATGTCAACTCCCATAAACAAAACACATCATAAACCACCTAAAAGATAATAATAATAATTTATAACAGAAAAAAGAGGGCCATTACCCTGTCAAAAAAAAAAAAAAAAAAAAAAAAAGAGGGCCATTACATTTTTAGTTGACTTAAAAAAAGGCAATTATAATTCATCAACAAAACAATCAGAATGCAGTTGACAAATTAACAAGTACCACACAATGAGCTACACCTTCTTTCTAATTTATTAGTAAGAAAGAATCAGCAAAAATGGTTGAAATCATATACAATCAGATAATTCTGAACTTTGAACAATAGTAGGGAAGGTGAATAAATCAAACACCAAAGCTTAAAAGAGCTGAAATCTAAGCTAGAGGTATCGAGAAATTCCGATGCGGTGTGTTCTTAACGAGGCTAGTATCCAATCCAAAGATAACACGTGGCAGTAAATTACATTAGAAACAAACCATGAGCAAAACAAATCACTACAAAAGCATAAAGATCAGACAATGTGTCAGTGTTTTGATTAGGTGCAAATGGATCTCCTAATCCAGAACACTCTGCAGTGGAATTTCTCAGATATTAACTGAAAATACTTTTTCCAGACAAAGGCAAGAGAAAAATGTCAGCCCTGAGAACATATATCCAAGAGGTACCAACATGTTAAAGATTAGTTCGTCGTACACACGGAGGTAAAGCTAGATGCACTCGAGTTTCACAGTTAAGTTGCACTTAAGTCGTCTAAGAGCCAATGATTATAGTGTGTAAAACTTACATGCACCGAGCTTTACCCGTGCACAAGGCTCTGGATTCACAACGGCAAAGAAATTTGCAAAAAGAGCATAATATCCTAAGTCTGAAGAACTAGACTTCATTTACTTAAAATAATTGATTTCCACAAAAAAGTATATGGGGCCGCGAGAAGGAATGTAAGCAGCCAAAATAAGTGACGAAAACTCCTAGAAAACCAAACAACAAGGCTACCCCTTAAATGCAGTGGGTGCATTGGCAACATTTCTTGAAAGTTATTTACTTTACATGACAATGGAAACAAAATAATGAGATAAACTGCACCACCAAAACATCCCTACAGAGCCGGAGATGATGATCATTACTCATCTACATCCATGAAGGAAATGACGTACGTTGTCTGCAAATTGTAGCTGCCAAAGTTGAAGCTTGAGTCCTTCCTAATAAATGAAAAGGGAGGGGGAAAAGACATCAAATCAACAGTAGGACAGAATTCTAACAAGAAATTATTGCGTTTGCTTCATTTCTCGATATGCCTAATCTACAGTCAAGAAGAAAAACATTCAAAATTTCAGATTTGTTAATTTGTGTGTAGTCGAAAATGTTCTTATATAACTGTGCACCAAGAAAATGTGAGTCTACACTCTACAAAAACAATTAAAACAAGACAATCGCTCCCTACAATGATCTACTTTATATTAATGAAAGCAGCTAAACTTATGGTTCAGGAATTGTTTAGACCGAATATCGAGTTTCATTATCACCAGTTAGCCCAGTGAGACTTCGAACAGGTAAGTGGTCAAAGCTTTGATGTGACTGCGATTTGAAAATTGGTTTTGTCAGGAATGTTAGAGAAAAAGTAAACGCCTTCAATTATCGAAAGCAAGTCCTAAGCAATCAAAAGTCAAATTTAACTACAATATACCAAGATTTTTAAGAGTTGGTATTTGATGGAACTGCTGATAAGAATATCTAGCATTCGGTTGACATCAATAACCGTCATCAAGCATAACCGTCATCAAGCAATGCTCCATTGAATAATAGTAAAGTGGGATATGAAATAGCCCTAAAAACCAAAACAATTTGCAAACATGCCCACCAGACTGCCATGAACTACCATGAAATGTATTTAAACACAGGGACTGTATAAAACAATTTAGGGATTGCAAAAACTCATGATATGTTATATTTGCCCAGAAAGAAAAACTGAAATCAATATGATAAGTTAACCAACCTTTCACCTTGCATAGCTAGATTCCATTGCAACTTTAGGCTCACATCTCTCTGTCCACACCAACACCAGGAACATCTGAAATTTGTCTCCCTGTGCATTGCAAATTCTCAATTTCGTAAGCCACAAATCCTTGGCCACTTACAGATGTGGGATTCACATCCTTTCCTTCCTCTCCAGGACGAAGGCAATACAGCTGATCATCACATTGCACATTACAACGGTTCATCACAAATGAACTGGGCAAGTTAGGATTATTCGAAAGGTTCTGATACACGTTTCCAGATGCACCACCCCTGCTGGCCGGCTTCTGATACGGGAAAGACCCAATTTCACCTTCAATCCGCCCCCTAATATCAACAAGCAAACATTTCAGTCTGGCAATCTCAGCTTCCAAACCTGCCTGCCCTTGCAACCTTTTCATCAGTTGCTGATTCACAGCACGTAGCTTAACAACCTCATGTTCCAAAGACGCCGTCTTAGCTTTCTTTTTCTCGCGATACTTTCGTACAGCTTCTCTATTACCCGCAGGACGTTTCTTACCCTTATTCTCCGCAGACTCAGCGGTGTCATCGGTGGGGTCCTTATCTTCACTTACGGCAGGCACAATTTTGGTGTGGGCGTGATAACAAGTGTGAGTATGAGAGTTATCAGGACCAGGTGGATTGCAAGTATGTGTATGAGTACAAGCATGTGTATCATTGAGAATTTCATCAAAAAAGCTACTGGGAAGATCCCCAAAACTCGAATTAGAGGGAAGTTCATGGCTAGAGAACTCAAGTTCCCCGTCGTCCATTGGATACAATTCGATTATCGTAATCAAAAGTGATGATTTTGATGGCAAATTCAAGCGGAAATCTGCTATCTATGCTCAGCTCAGCTCCGATTCTTTATTCTGATTTGCAAATAGTTTAAGTGATGAAAACCTATCAAAAGATCAAAACTTTGATGAATCCCAACTCACATTTTTCGAAATTATCAAAAGCCCTTTAATCTCAGCATTATATTAGTAACAACAATAATCGCGTCAAGAAGTTACCAGTTTAAAGAAAAAAATCCATAATTAACTAAATTAAGCATACGTACCATGAATACAGTAGAGGGGCAGGCAGACAATGAGAGGCGGAGAAGAAAAAAGGGTTTATGATAAGGAGCCGTGCAGAAAAGGGGAATTGATTTTAATAGGAATCGAATAGGTTATCAATGGCGGAAACAGGGGAAAAGGAAATGAACGACTGAGAGAAAGAGTAGGACTTTTTTGTATTCAACTGCTACAAGTCTACTACTACTACAGAAAATTTGATGCCGTACACATCAACGAAGCAAAGTGAAAAGAAAAGAAAAGAAAAAAAAAAGGAATTTTTTTAAAAAAGCTGTAACATTTATTAATGAAAAATTATAGATTGTGATGTCAACCATAGTCACCTCACACCAGTATGTCATCAATGTGTCATTCCACCTCCTCAAAACCCTAATCCGCAAAATTCGATGTGGGAAAAACGGATGCTAGGGAAATAGTATGGCATAAACACATTGGCAAATATAACCCCCAAACATCAAGCAAAAAACTATGACAAACTCTAAATATCAGCATGCCAAACAAACATCATGACAAAAATATGAAAAAACCAACAGAGAATATCAGCATTCTTGATCCTCTTATCTTCGGAGCAACTTCATCACTTCTTGACTAACAGCAGCTCAAGGCAGGCCTCATCCAATCCTTATTTATCCAGGCTACCAGCATCAACTCAAAGAGTTCCCCCTTCATTACTCTCCTGGCATTTACATGAACAGCACACAACAGCAATTTTAAAAAAACTGAAAAACACAGATAAAACAGGATAGACAAAACACATGTTTGCACTCTTCATATTGATGAAGAGTGCATTCCAAAGTATAAGGCCAGAGTTTAATCTCCATTTCTTAATTCAAATCCCTCCAGATTATCTCCCGACCATACTGATCCATGTAGTAGCTTGAGAGTGAACGGCCTGCAAATGGCCAAAGTTTGCAGCTCCCAGGTTTACCAAAAAAAAGGTAAAAATAGATAATTGAATTATAAAAAGAATACAACCTGTTGCACTCCTCATTATTAAATGAAGAGTGCGTCCAGTTGTAAGTGTTATGTCTACTTGCTTCTTTTTTGAGCCCTCAAAGCTGGCAGTTGTAAAGAGTCTCTTAAAATCAAAAGACCAATAGTTCCATTTAATTGCAGACAATTGAGAAGTTTTGATTCATGTGTAGAGCTGGCAATATTTGCTAAATGATCAGCCACAAAATTTCCTTCCCTGTAAACATGGGAAATTTGTAAATGGTACTGTTGAAATAACTGCTGCAAGTAATGAATCTCCATCAGGTACTTCCAAGGAATCTGTGTATGTTGAGTCATCATTTTAAAAAGAATTTCAGAGCCTGTTTCAATCCATATATGGTGGCATCCTTGTCTCACACATTCCATTCAGAAACTCCAGCTTGCATAGCTTTTATCTCTGCTCCCATGTTTGTGTCTTCTCCATATGCTTCATAACCTGCAATGAGGACATTACCAGTGTTGCTTCTAACAACAAAAACCACTCCAGCAGGGCCAGGATTTCCCAAAGCAGATCCATCACAATTAAGCTTAACATAAGGCTCCATTGGAGGAAGCCATTGCACCAAAATAACAGATTTAGGCTTGATTGTCTCCCAGGCGGTGACCAGGCCAGTCTGGATCAAAAAATGATCATCCCTGTTTTTAAACTGTAGATTCATTTTCTTAATAGAATGCTGAATATTCTGAACAATCCCTGCCACCACTTGCTTGGATGACCAGCCAGACTGGCCATAAATTTTACTAGTTCTCTGTTTCCATAATTCCCAAAGAATGAAGTAAAAGCTACCTTCTTGATCTTACCCAAAGCTCAGTGCAATCATGTAAAATCCAGTCTTGCATAAGCAGTTTCCATGAGTATCGATAGGAGTGAGGTGAAGCATTTCTGAAAGTGTCTCCAAATCCTTTGAGCATATGGGCAGCTCCAAAAGCATGTAAAAAGGAATCATCAGTTGGACAGAATGGGCACTTGAAAGGACCATGAATGCCCATTTTAAAGTCTACGACCAGGGACCGTCCTTGTCTGTTCATAAACGCATTTCAAGGGTTGATTTTGTAATACTTTAAAATTTCACAATGGATTCTCAAGTTTTACGAAAAATTACAATTTGGTACTCGAGTTATTTTTTTTTTTACGGTATGTTCCATATTGATTTTTTCCAAATAACTAGACATTTTTATTGCAACATTTTGATCTAATTTTGGATTTGTTAAATTTTCAAAAAAATGTGACTAATTCTATGGCTAGGGGACAAAAAAATATCATAATGAAAACAAAAAATGAAAGTTTGGGGTTGAAAATGTAATATTTTAACTTTTTTCTCGATCAATGGTAACCTGACACGAGTCACGTGCGAGGGTTATATATAAAATCGTTATGATTCCATTATGTGTTCCAAACGTTTAACGAAGAGGACCAAAAATGAATATATGAAAGATAAAGAGAGTTTTAAGAAGATGAAAAAATGACTACAAGGTGAAGTTGTCCTGGGTTTTATTTACGAGTGATTTTTTTTTTTGTATAAGTGTTCTAGGAAGTGTAACACATACTTATCACTCTTATGTAAAAAGAAAGTAAGAATAAATTGATATAATACATGTCACTTAATCCATCTTGCTTATGAGAGTTTAAAACTTCTAAATTGCATCCCCAATATACTGTAAAATCATGTATATCGCTATTTTACGACAACTTAATTCAAAACACATTTGCGGTGACATATCTATCGTTATCCCTATAACATTTAAATATTACTCCGTCTTTTCCAAATTATCTGAAACAGTAACCAAAATCACAAAGAAAATGAGTTAACGCAATGACTTTAAAATAAACGATTGAAAAATCCTCGGATATAATTAATGCGGCGATTCTTTTTTATCTATCCTATCGCGATAAATAAAGCAGAAAAAGAAACAAAAATACCATTAATGTTCTTATTTGGAAATATAACTACCTCATGAGATAAAATGGAATAAATGGTTTTGACAACTGTTTCAGATAAATTAGAACGGAAGGAGTACTATACTATAAAATAATATATATCTCTATCCATACATATTAAATATTTTTTCATTTCTCAGCTACAACATCAATTTTATACTTATCTCTACAATATTTAAATTTAAACATTTAAAAATGTTTAGGAATTTGAATAATGCATCAATACACATATAAATGCACAATTCATCATCATCATCTTCAAATATAGCAAAATAGATATTCTGTAAATAAAAAAATAATATATATATAGCAACATTGATACTATTACAGCTAATCTTTTTTAAGTGATACTTCATTTATATCCCTCTATTTTAAGTGATACTACTTCGTTTATATCACTCTTTTTTAAGAATAGAGAACAGACACTTGTGAGGCATATGAAAGGAACTGGAAGTGGACAGCTAACTGCTATAATTCCTATTTGTTGAAAAAAACAGGTATATTATATAATGTCAAAAGCAGGTATAACTGTCAACCTTTTTACAAACGGTAAGTGATGGTTTTCTATTGAGGCCGATTCTAAAGGTGATGGTTCCATGTTATTACGTGATGATGTGGAGGATGGCTTTTATATACGATTATTGCGAAAATTGGACAATACCTGAAAAAATTAGATTTTTCGATAATGAAGATACTATTTATTTTAACCTGCATGATCCGCCTCAACAAGTCACTTCTGCTCTTGAAGATGACATCCAAGGAGAATTTCCAATTCGACGCATTACGCATCTGGGCGCCCATTTCTTTCCCTAACATCCGGTTTTTCCTGCATCGAGTTTTCTGGACTAGGGTACGTTTTAAGGAGGTGTGGGAAGTACATTGAGGACTCATGTCTTTTTAAAAGAGGCCGGGAGTGGCCCTTGAACCTTGTAAGTTGTAACCTTCTCTTCTCATATAAAATTACATTACAAGGTTTGTTTATTTTAAGGAAGAACGGGTAAACTTTCTCTTCTCATAATAAAATTACAAGGTTTGTTTATTTTAATTAAGGAAAGGAAGAACGGTTAAACGAACTGAAGTGATGGGAAATACTTGTGTCCTCAGTAACTAATTCAAACATAGTCATTTGCAATTGTTGAAAATAGACAAATAAAGTTTTGAAAAGTTGAAAATTTTCAAATATGAGGTAAACCAGTAGATGGAAATTCCGAACTCCATCCTTTTTATGTCTACTATACTACATGGTTAGTCGGTAGATAAATTACATGTGCACAAAATGACAAATATTATTTTATCTTCTTATATAATTATATCACACATCAGACTCGAGCATTGATCCCCCTTCACTGTGTCGTTTTGTGTTTTTTTGTTCGACACTTGATGGTCAAGTGCATTAGAGAGATTTTTTCACTGTCTGCTCGGTGCAAGCAAGAATCTCTCCAAAGTTAAAGTGATAGGGCTCTGTGGAGCATCACATCTCCCAATCTCCTTTTTTGTGCAATTGTACAAATGGTCCATTGCATCATTTCAGTTGTGTGCATACAATAATGTAGCCACCTCCATGATGGGGTGCTGGCTCCTTATTTTAATTTAATATTTTATCAATACTGATTTTTCAGTAACAAATTGAATTTAAAAAACTACTGGAAGCTTGATGATCTGCTCCATCTTTTATTCAAGTAACCTTCAACAGAAAGAGGGCTGTTTTGATCAGGACTGTTCATTGTTGCACAATTGTCATCTAAATCCAGAAATGCAAGATCAAAATGGGATTTTGGACTTGAATATTCATATACTTCATCATCTTCATCATCTTTATCATCTCGCTTCATTGAATTTAATCCCAATCCATGCAAATCTTTCTCACCTCTCAATAGCTTTAGTACCTGCAATTTTACAATTATGACTCTTAGTCTATTGTAAGAGTGTAAACGAGTCAAGTCGAGTCGATTCGATACTCAACAAGTCAACAGGGATTGAGCTTGACTGTGTTGAAATATTATGCAGACCGGCTCAGAATACACCGAATTGAGTCAGACTTTTGTGAATCGAATACGAGCAACTCATGTGCAGACCGGCTAACTTATAGCTATAGTATATTGCAATGAGATATCAAGAAAGTAAATTTTCAGACATTGCTGCAAATATTTACCTGGCTCATATTAGGGCGAAGCCGTGATGCTTGGATAAGGCAAAGTTTAGCTGCCAGAGCCATTCTCTGCATTTCCACCTTGTTTATTTCACTGGCCATATTTTCATCCAATATCCCTTCAATATCTCCTGTCTCTAACTTGGATTTTGCCTGAACAAATAGAAAATTCAAAGCAGTTTAAGTTCATACATTTGAAATTTTTTTTTTTGTCAGAAAACTCTCCTTTCAAGAGACAAGGCGTCGGTTCTTACCCAGATGACCAAGCTTTCTTGACCCTTAGATGCCTCAAGACCTATAGGTTGTTGCCCCGATAGCAATTCTAAGAGAACAACCCCAAAAGAGTAGACATCAACTTTATCGCTTATTTTCCCATACATAAAATATTCTGGTGCAAGATACCCAAACGTTCCTACTACATCGGTGTCTGTAATGAAAGATGATTTTGTTGGTCCCCAGATTGCCAACCCAAAATCAGATATCTGCAATATAAGAATATTACATTAATGCAATTCGGTTAGTTTGAAATTGGATCGAAATTTTCAACTTAATACTAAACTAACTTAAAAATTTGTCCATCAGTTAGAGCAAAGATATTGTAACTAGAACACTAATAGGCCAGGTAGCTAGATGAGTGCCATGTGTGAAAAAAGACGAACTTTTTGCACATACGGCAATCACCTAACGAACTCTGTCCAATAGATACTCTCTGAGTTAGAATTTTTCAAGGAGCACCTGTGCATCGAATGTATCCGTAAGAAGAATGTTTGAAGACTTAATGTCCCTATGGATTATTGGCTGAGGACACTCATTGTGCAGATAATTTAGTGCTTCTGCAATTCCCAGAGCAATGTTAAATCTTACTTTCCATGGCAAAACATCAATTCCTTTTCCATTTCCTGCAAGACATTCAAGTAAAATTCATCAGGGACAAAAGATTGTATCTATGAATTTAGAGGGATCACTGCATAAATTTCATTGGAGATGATCTTATATACCGTGAAGATTGTCTGCAAGATTTCCATTACCAAGAAAATCATACACAGATATCAAGTCCTCATCAAGTAGGCAAATCCCTAGTAATGGAGTGATGTTTTTATGCTTTAATGTAGTCATGATGTCAACTTCTCGAACGAATTCCTTCCGTGACTCTTTGAATAACTTCATAACCTTTATTGCCACAGGCTTTCCATCTGGTAGCATCCCTTTATACACACAATTACAACCTCCGCTGCCAATTAGATTTTCTGCAAAACATTTACATGATGTCAGTCGTGCTGTTGAGTATGTTGATATCAATGAACATGATGATTACTACTTTCAAACACCTGAAGTAAACTGAGATATTGAACTTTTCAAAATGTCATGGCTAAACAATTTGCAGTCTGGTGATTTTGTTTCCAGGAGAAGCTCCAGATCCTTAGTATCGCGTGATGAATTCAACTTCTTACGATCAGGCAGATTCATCACCCAATCAATGACAGACATTTTTCTTGCTTCTAAAGTAATTGGAGTCAACTCCCAAGCAGATTGAAGGAGAGGCCAACCAGGCCTCTGGGTAGTAAAATCCTCTACAGGAAGTGATATTGAACTTAATGAGCTTCTTCGTCGTCTTTCGTCTTCAACAAGGCTAAAGTTTTCATCTTTTGAACTTCTATCTGCATCTGTAAATCCAAAACTCATGGTCTGGCTCAAACGATCATGGCTAAGCCTCCCCATGTCTGATACCTCGGATTCCCCGAATTCAGACAGGTGGTCACTAATAGGTGGATCCCCTTTAAGACATATGCTTGGCTTTGGGTCTCCTTTTAAACCTAAACACACACGCACACGCACACGCACACAAAGTTTAAGCCTTATTGGCACTTAAAGATTGTCATCAGTGTCAAGAACAAAAATAAACTTGGCATTACCAGGTTGCAGGGCGGCTGAGATTCTACCATAGACAATTTTTCCTCTGTGGACAGCCATAATGTCTGTTGTCATAGGCAGTCTTTTAGCGCAATATTTAGCTATAGAAACGCGTCCCCTGCAATCAAAACAAAACAGGGAATCAAAAGCAGCCTCCTGAGCTATTCATAAAGATTCATGACAAATCATTTTCCATAAACATAAAAAAAAAAATAAAAAAAAAATAATAAAAATAAAAAAACTAAAATTGAGAACTTAATCATTTTCACCACAGACTAATTGTATGGGAATATGAACTAGGAATTTCCAGCTCAACCAACCTCAAAGGACTGTGCTTTGTTGTCCCAACTAGCACAGCGGCTGCATCATGGCTTTTTGCTTTTCTTACGAGAAATTTTCTGATTGAATTTCCTTTTATCACCTCAGCAACAAGCTCAACCTGAAGTCCATAAATGAACATAAATAATCACAATTTCAACCAGAATATCATAATATCTACCCATTTTTACTCTAAAAAAAACAAAAACAAAAAAGGGTCTGCAAAACTGAACCTGTTTTTGGGTGCAGAGAACTTCGTACTCGGAAAGATAGCCATCCATCAAGACTTGAGCTTTTGAAGTGGAACCTACAGATTAAAGAGAAAATTTATGCTAAAAAAAACCGTGTTGAAATAGGAAATTCGATGAAAAAAGACCATGTTTTCTAAGCACCTGAGTTTCTACAAATGTGCAGGGCAACCACACAATCTCCAGGGTCTGCAAGTTTCAACACAGCCCAATCTAGCAACTCTCTAGTGTAGCAGTCGAACATTAGTCCAACCAGAATTTTCCTTTTGCCATTAGCTTTCAGTTCTTCAACTGCCATGGCGCTCTTTCTTATTTACCCTGTTACCAATTCTTTCATTCACTTTTCCTTTTCTTTTTCTCTTTTTTTGCTCAAACTTTGCTCAAACTAATGAGCTATTAAAGCACCATTTGCTTCATTAAATTTGAATGTTGATATACGAAATCCAGTCAACTCTCTGTCCAACTTTTGCGTGAATTACCAAAAAAGTAAGAGAATTTGAATTCTCCACGAAAAAAGACAATCACACGGTGTGCACGAACAATGTAAATCGTTTTGCTTTATTTATGAGGTCCAGAATTAGAAAAATTATGCAAACCAAAACCTTTTAAAACAATTAAAATAAATTTAAAAAAAAACTTGCTCAGAAGAAGCAAAAGCAGAACCCACCAAAAAAGAATAATTGAAGAAAGAGTTGAATTAGCTTTGAGCCGAAAACAAAAGAATAATCAAAGTTGTTGTAGGGGATTTTTCCATTGAAAGCTATCATTAGATTTTAAAAAGAAAATGCCGCCAAAGATCGTAAGAATACCTAATTCAACTAACAAATATTTGAATAATGCAGAGGTGGGTGCCATGGTGACGGGAACAGTTAAAGTTAATAAAAGAGGATTGGATTTTTCTGGCTTAAAAAAAGGGAAGAGAAGATTTGAAGAATCTTGAAGGAGAGAAAGGGTTGAAGGAGAAAGAAAAAGAAATGTGTTTCCTTGGGGAAGGAAAATGATGCACAACCGTCGGCAGCAGAAGACAGTTGCCGCTAAAATAGGAAAATTAATAAAGTTAAACGATAAATATATTTATTTTTTTATTTTTGAAAAACAAAATATTTAAATTGTTTTGAAGCAAAAGGTGGATGAGGCTCTGATTTATACATACATTAATAACAACAATTTTATGTCCCCTAAAAAACAATTTTATGTTGGCTTCAAAAAAAAAAAAAAACAATTTTATGTATTCATTCTATCCTTTCACTTTAAACATTAGAATATTTTCCAAAAAAGAAAATTCGGATTTTTTTCTCAAAAAAAAAAAAAGAATTATTGGTTGTGTGATTTTAAATATTACTACATCCGTCCAAAATATTATTCCGTTTAAATATTTTCACACAGATTAAGAAAGTGATTAAGTGTTATTAATTTTAATGGTAAAAATTAAAGTAGCATCCTTGAAATTTGAAAATAAAGAGGGAAGAGATTGAGGTGGACTGTTTGAAACATATGCTCAACAAATACACTTTTAAGGTAGTAAACCAAACCCTAGGAACTTGTTTCATTCTATATAATGCCTTCTTCAAATGGCAAGCATGATGAGGTTTTTGAGAATCAACAAAGCCAACAAGTTGTGGTAAATATATCTACTTGTTGTTCTCCATTTAAGAAAGCATTGTTCATATCAACCTGTTGAATATCCAATTCTAACTAACAGCTATGGCCATAATAATTCTGATGTTAGCAGGCTTGATGACTGGACTAAAAGTCTCATGAGAATCCACCCATAGGACTACTTGAACCATTGAGCTACCAATCTTGCCTTATATTTGTTAATTGTATTGTCTGGATTCAATTTTAGTTTGAAAATCCATTTATTACCAACCAGCTTTTGGCTTGGATGAGAAGGAACTAATTCTCATGTTCTATTTTTCTGTAGGGCTTCAAACTTATTGAGATTGAGACAATGCCTCAGAAACTGTAGTAGGCTCTGGCAAGGTTGTAGAAGATTTGAGGGATAGATAAGAAAAAGTTTTAGGTTTAAAAATACCACTTTTAGACCTAGTTTGCATAGGATGGTCTTGATGGACAAGAGGAGGAGGATTGTGAACACAGGAGAAGGATGTAAGCTAGGAGAAGATGAAGAAAAAGGTTTTGAAGATCCACTATTGTGTGTATGAAGATCAGCTGGTGGAGAATATGAGATGCTAGGAGCATTATCATGAACATGTGATCCAGGAGGAGAGTCGGTAACTGTAGGTGAAATTTCTGGTGTGGCAAGATGGGAATGTTGTTCTACAGGTGAGAGATGTGTGGGAATAAAGAAAGATACCTGTGTATGAGTATGTGAAGGCAAGGGATCAGAAGAGGAAGTTATGGGGAAACCAATTTGGTTAGGGACCTCACACTCATTGAAAACAACATGTCTGGACACATAAACTCTGCCACTAGGATTTAGACACTTGAACCCTTTTATGGTTGTCACTAAAACCGATAAAGACACACTTCTTAGTGTGGAAATCAAACTTAAGCCTATTATGTGGTCTGATGAAAGGGAAGCAAGTACAACCAAACACTTTCAAGTTGGAATAAGGTGGAGGTTTATGAAATAACTTCTCAAAATAAGAGTGATTATCAAGGACAAAAGTAAGAAGAAGATTTATCAGGAAAACAACATGCTGAACACTTTCCCACCAAAAAGACTAAGAGGCATTTTTAGCTTGAGGTAGCAAAGTTAAACTGAACTCAGTGATGTGTCTGCGTTTTCTTTCCGCCTTTCCATTTTGCTCATGAGTGTGTGGACAAGGATGCCTAAACTGAATACCAGCATATTTCAGAACATGAACGTAACTCTTTACTCACATCCCCAATCAGATTGCACAATTTTTATTCTAGTTTCAAACAGATTTTCAACGAGTTTCTTAAAGTTCAAGAAAGCATTAAGAGCATCAAATTTTTTTTTGCGTGGGTAAATCCAGGTATACCTAGGGGTGTAAACGGTTCAGTTCAGTACGGTTACTGGCCTTACCGAAACCGAACCGAAATTTTTGGTTAATTGACATTCGATACCGAAACCGAACCGTTTGTTGTAGGTAACCGAGTTGAACCGAACCGAAATATACGGATTGGTTCGGTTCGGTTAACCAAAAATTGAAATAAAAATATAAATTATGTTCAGTTATAAACGGTTTGTTTTTATAAGAATTTTTAATTCGGTTAAAAAATTGTTCGGACAATGGTTCGGTTATATGCAATTTTTCATACACGCTTATAATATTTTGGTTATGAAATCTAGTTATACATGTTAATTATAGACATTTCGGTTACAATTTTTTGTCAATTTCGGTTAAAGGTTCGGTTTTTATTCGGTTACGGATAATTTAGAAAGTATCCGTAACCGAACCGAAAATTTCGGTTTCTCTATAGTATTAACCGAAACCGAACCGAAAGTAGTTATTAACCGAATCAAATTCAACCAAATGACCTCGATTCGGTTTTCGGATAATCCATGTCTGTGTACACCCCTAGGTATACCTACTATAATCATCCAAGAAGTGAATATAGTAAGTAAATCCCGAAGGAGATTTAACTGGGAAGGACCCCATAGATCGGTGTGTATCAACTCAAGAGGACATGTATTGACAATATCAGAATTAGAAAAGGAAAAAGCATGATGTTTACCATATTGACAGGCATAAAAAAATTCAATTTCATTACTCAATTCAACATTACAATACTTTAAAACAAGACTTCACACTTTAAAAGATGGATGTCCCAGCCTTCTATGCCATAAGACATCACTTTTAGGTCTACTGACTTCACTAACATAAGTACTAGGATGATAAGAATAACTCTGACTAGAGCTATGGTGCTTGATGCTTGATTGGTGGTGATTGGTTCTTGATTGAACGGAGTTCTGACAAGATGGAGGAATCAACTAGTACAGACCATGGTGCATTCTACCTCTGAGCAGGGTTTTGCCTGTGGTTTTGTCCTTCACAAAATAGCCAACATTATCAAATTAAACACTAACTTGATTATTAGAGATAAATCTAGAAACACTAATAGGATCTTTAGTAATAGCGGGAACATGTAAGATATCTTTCAATTTAAGGGCAGAATTAGAAGTAGGGAATAAAGTATAACAAAGATGATTGATAGTGAGTCTAGATCCAATACATACTCCTAGTGTGTCTGAGCCATTGTACTCATTACTCAACTGAAGTTTGCCAGGATCTGAAGTTACATGTTCGGTTGCTCCACTGTGAGCATACCGATTTGGATCTGCAAGTGTCTCAGGACCAGCAAGATAGGTAGCAACGGCATGTTGATTAGGCTGATTTCCTTGATTAGGCATAGTAGGATTGTTGAAAGTTGGACAACACATATACCAATACTCTGTCACTGTATGATCAGACTTGTTGCACAATTGACATGTAGGCGTAGAGTTTTTGTTGTTGTTGTAACCAGCTCTTCCTCCACCTCTAGACCTTCCTCCTCTTTGATTTGATCCACCCCTGCCTCTGCATTGACCTTGATAGCCATTGTTTCCTCTGCCTCTGCCTTGATAGGAATATTATATCCATTAGATATGACAACTGCATTTGCTGATGCTAGAGATAAATCAAGACTTGCAATAGAATTAAAACTAGCAATTAGACTCTCATGGGTGATTAACTAAGCTTGCACCTCTGGCCATGACAGAGCTCTCATTCTTGAAGTCAAATTCACAATAACAGACTCATATTCCTTGCTTAATCCACCAAAGGAAGCCAAAATCAACTCTGATATGGTAATAGGATACACTGCAGCACTCAATTTGTCAGAATAAGTATTCATTTGGGCCAAATAATCTACCATGATTTTAGATCCTTTCTCTGTATTATTCAGTGCATCTTTATACCCTAACATCTGGGCCTCACATTGATTATTGAACAAGAGTTCTAATGTCTGCCGAATTTCATGAGAAGTAGTACACCTCGCTACTTTTACCAATGTTTGCTCTGTCATAGAAGCCAACAACCAACCAATCAACAATGAATCATTTGCCATCCACTCACCATACGTAAGATTCACATAATTTATGACATATGAGGTCATATTAGGCACTGCTAAATACTGTGGCAGACAAGGATAAGTACCAAACATAAATGATTCCAACTTATGATCTATAATCACAGGTAAGACTGTAAACATTCAAAGGAGATAGTTGTTCCGATCTAATTTAATTGAGCATTCTTGATTTAAATTACCTCCTAGAGTATGAATTGGAGTTTGATTCATCAGAGAGAAGACAGGTCTGGACTGAATCAGTGGTGACAGCTGAGAGCTCAGATTTCTCATGAATCCAGCTGTAAAAGTGTTCTGCATCAGCCCAATCGGTGGTGGTTAGGGCATGGCACCAGGGATTTCATAAGGAGCTGTCACTGAGCTCTGAAATACACCGGAGATGGTGGAATTCTCCGGAGCACCCATAAAGCCATCATTACTCTGACCATTTCCTTGACGGAAGTTGAAGAAGATGGTGGCGCCGCCATCTGCGAAATCGAACTGTCTCTGATACCAACTTAAAAAATTAAAATCAACATAAACCGGGAAAATCCTTCATTTGATTTCATTGAATTAGTAATTTATTGATTACACACAAAGGCTCAGGTCTTGCATATAAGCTACAGACCGTTACAACCATATCCATGACTCACCACACTAGATCTAATCCAAGGGTTACAAATGCAAAGGAATATTACACTTGTATAATCTAATGATATGCCAAGTGGACACACATGCACACTTATCTGATAAGACAAACTATTTATCACAAATATAACTTTCACTTTTCACGGTGGTAGTATATTTTTAAGTTGATTGAATCTCTAAACAAGATGAAATAAGTTGGATGTCCCAACAATTTTATATATTGCTTCAAATATCTCAAAAGTGGGGATAAATAGAGTGATTAAAAGAAATTATGGAACTCATGAAGAGTTACAAAAGGATAATTTTGTCCACTGGGTTTTTTTTTTTATCTAGCAATGTTTTAATGAGCATGTCACATATGTTTGTTCATTGACATCTCATAGGGAATGTTATATAAAAATGAGGTATCATTAATTGTCTATTGATACTGATTGATTTCAATCGGTAATTTTGTTCATACTTTGAATTGCACTATAACTATTGACATTGGTACGACCATTAACCCGACACGTGACACTCATCAGACAGACTTAATCATGCCATTTCGACAAGTGGGCTCGGCTCGACATCGGACCTTGGTCAACTCAGCTCTCTCTCTCATGCAATACAAGTCACGCTTTTAGGTGAATAATCGACATAACGCATGTCATCACCTGTCCTTCATGAACGAAATGGTGCATACTCATCTCATTCATATATTCTCAACAAAAGGCAAGTCGGTATTGACATGTGGCAGCACCGACTCTCCATTAAATTGACACTCCGGTCATTTAAGAACCATCACCCCATGATGGCAATTGCCACAATAATAGCTCTGTGATTCTCTTCCCATTATGGCACGAGTTACATATTGTTATGTGATCCCGCCATGATTTTTGTCATATGCATCAAAGCATTTACTCCTATACTAGAGCCCTATACAAAAGGTCATCATTATTATTTTTGAAAACTATGTTCGACTTGATCCCAATTACTCTGCGTATGCAGACGATTTTAACTGACACAACCATTTTCACTCACAAACCCATCAATTTACCGGTTGGGTCATCTTCTCGAGACCCACTGATTTGTTACTCGATCCAAACTATCCAGGGATGGTATCCGATATCATCAAATGCTTTCATATCTTAGAATAATGTAATATACAAGCATTGCTAGAACTATACAATAAATAAAAAGGGAAAAAAAATTAACAATGTTACGTTCGTCCAAAATAGTCATAAAAAAACATTACTCCTTATTTTTATTTTTTTTTAGAAGAACATTACTCCTTATTGAATCAAACGCATATCAAAATAAAACGTAATATCATTAGTGATTATAAACACGAAGAATGTATATCTTCAATAGAAAATGATATGCATTCTTATTAACATGAATAAACTGCTCTATTTTTTTTTTCAATTTATTTTTTGTATAAATTGATTGTAGTACCTTTTCTTTCGGGAAATTAGAATGATAGTAGTACTCCCTCCGTTTTTATAACTGTCCTACATACAAGAATCACACAGATTAAAAAAATAATTAATAGTGTCTAAAATATATTATAAAATGACTAAGTTGTCTTTTGATCTTTTTGAATATATACACTGTTAAGATTGGTATAAACAAGAAGCCAAGAAACAAGAAATCAAGAAGAAGATGGAGTCTTGCATTAGCTAGCAAAAAGTATAGAAAAACCTTAGGTTTAGGGTTACAAGAATGGCTTATATAGCCAAATACAAAAAAACTAAAATGCTCTTAAGGCAAAATACTAAATATCTTATATAATATATAAATATATATATGCTAACATCCCCCCTCAAACTCACGATGGTGCAGCAAGAAGCATCGAGAGTTTACCAATGAAAAATCTATGACGCTCGATAGTATGAGACTTCGTGAAGAAGTTAGCCAGCTGCATACAAGACGGAGTAAACGGCAAAGAAATAGTGCCATGCTGAAGATGATGTCGAGTGAAATGACAATCAATCTCAATATGCTTGGTGCGTTCATGAAAAATCAGATTGTGTGCAACTGGATAGCACTTTTATTGTCACAATACATCGGTGTGGGAGAAGAAAGTGCAACACCCATGTCCGCCAACAACCAACGTAACCATATAATCTCAGACGTGGTAGAAGCCATAGCACGATACTCTGCCTCGGTGGAAGAGCGTGAGACAACATCTTGTTTCTTGCTCTTCCATGAAATAAGAGAATCCCCTAAAAATATGCAAAACCCTATTATAGATTTTCGATCAGTTGATTCACCAGCCCAATCTGCATCAGAAAAAGCACGAAGCTTCAAGGATGAAGTCGAGGGAAACAAAAGACTCTGATACAGAGTTCCTCGTAGATAACGAAGAATACGCATAACAACAGCCCAATGTACAGAGGTGGGTGAGGAGACAAACCGACTAACGAGGTGAACAACATAGGCGATGTCAGGGCGAGTGATCATCAAATATACAAGGCTGCCAACAATAGAACGGTATAAAGTAGGATCGAGAGAGGAAGGCCATCAAGTAGGAGCGTAACGGCGTTCAACTCAAGAGGAGAATCAAGAACACGAGTGTCGATGAAGTCGAGTCACGATGAATAATGTCGGCAAGATACTTGGGTGAAAGGAGATAAACTTGTGGTGAGGAGGCTACCTCAATGCCTAAAAAGTAACGTAAAGGGCCCAAGTCCTTCATATCAAAACAGCGAGATAAGGTTGCTTTCAAACTCACAATACCATCAACATCATCACCTGTAATGATCATATCATCTATATATAGTAGAAGAAGAATACGGCCTGCAGATGTCGATCTAACAAATAATGCTGAATCATGAGGACTAGATGTAAAACCAAGAGAAGTGGCAACATGTGAAAATCTCTCAAACCATGCATGAGGGGCTTGTTTGAGGCCATATAAAGCCTTCTTAAGCCTACAAACTTGCCCCAGAGCATGAGAAACACCAGGTGGAGGTACCATATATACTTCTTCCTTAAGATCCCCATTGAGAAAAGCATTTTTAACATCCATCTGAGAGATATGCCACTGACGAATAGATGCGACATCAATAAGAACCCGAACAGATGTCATCATGGCAACGGGAGCAAATGTTTCCTCATAATCCATACCATACTCTTGAGCAAACCCTTTAGCCACCAAACGAGCTTTGTACCACTCAATAGAACCATCGACTTAGTTTTAACTTTATACACCCATCGAGAACCAATAGTTTTCTTACCCAAATGTAAGATAGACTAGATCCCAAGTACCATTCCTGTCTAAGCAGCGGCGGTTCCTCACCATAGCATTTCGCCAATCGGAAGAACGAACCGCCTCTGAATAAGAGGTAGGCTCAGAAAAAGTGTCAATAGAAACTAGAAATGAAGCAAAAGACTGAGAGTGGCAAGAATAAGCAAAATCAGATAACTGAGTAGACTTACGTGTACGCTTGGGGTAACGAGGCTGACCTGGATCCGTCGTCACAAGGGGTGCTTTGGTAGCTGTAGCAGGGGGTGAAGTGTCATCTTCATGAGGCTCATGATGAGAGGGTGAAGAAGCAGAATGTAAGAAAGATGGTGATGCATCAATGGCGGAAGATGGTGAATCAAAGGAGTGATCAGAGGTGAAAGGATCAATATGAACAAGATCAGACTTAGTCATATTGTGGGAGCTAGCAGGAAGGGAAAAAAAGGGAATATGCTCAAGAAAGGAAACATGTCGAGAAACATACAACTTCTTTGAAGAAGGATCGTACCAACAATAATCTTTTTGTCCTATGCCATACCCAAGAAAGACCATATAGCAACATGAGAAGATAATTTTGTACGTTCTACATGTGGACGAAGGACAAAACAAGTAGAACCAAAAACTCTCAAATGAGAGTAATCAGGAGTAAGGACAAATAACTTAGCATAAGGAGAAATGCCTGAATTATGAGCAGTCGGGATCCTATTAATAAGGTAAGCAGATGTGAGAACAGCTTATCCCTAAAATTCGTTTGGAACACTGGCTGGTAAAAGCATAGAACGGGCAGTTTCAACGATGTGTCTATGTTTTCTCTCAGCAACACCATTTTGTTGTGGGGTATCAGTGCATGAAGACTGATGCACTGAACCATCAGAGGTAAAGATGTCAGAAAGGTCCCCCTTAGTATATTCCCCACCTAAGTCAGAACGAAAACATTTAACAACAATAGAATGTTGAGTTTTGACATAGGCTTGAAAGGGAGTATATATATCAATAAGATCATAACGACGTCTCATCGGATACACCCAACAGTAACGAGTATAATCATCAATAAAGGAAACATAATATCTAGACCCTCATTTTGTCGGGACAGGAGCAGGACCCCAAACATCAGAATGAACTAAATCAAAAGGTGCACGAGATTCAGATAGACTTTGATTAAAAGGCAAGGCAGAAAAATTTCCAAGTTCACATCCACTACAATCTGAAATATCATGAGGATGCAAATCATCCAAAACACCACTATGGCTCATATATTTTAAGCGAGAGCCTGATACATGACCAAGTCTAGAATGCCACAAATAATCCTTAGAAGATGAAGAAGTTAAATGAAAAGAAGATAGGTCAACGGTAGTGGCAGCTGCATGACCCGGAATCTGCAGCTCATCCAAAATATAGAGTCCCCCCTGCCTACGGCCTGTCCCAATCAGCCTCTTGGATTTGGGATCCTGCACATGACAAGAGGTGGAAGAAAAATGAACAGAGTAACCAAAATCACATAATTGACCAACCGAGACAAGACTCATAGTAAGTTGGGGAATACAATAAACATTAGGGATGGAGAAATGTGAAGTGTGGATAGTACCAATGCCCGTCAACGACAAGGGTGTGCCATCAGCAGTCTAATATTATGAGAAAGAGAATCATAAGACATAGATGTAAAAGAAGAGGAATTAGGGGACATGTGATATGAGGCTCCAGAGTCCAAAACCCATAAAGGTGAATTTTTACCTGAACCATTCGATGGGGCCAAACCTGTGGCAGAACGAGTAGACATGGCATAGTACTGAGACTGAGGAGCAATCTGACTTTGAGACTGGCTAGCAAGAAACCTCTGAAAATGCTCCGCAAGAAAGTCCATAGTAGGATTCACAGAAGAATCCACAACCGAGTCACCCGAGGGATGGACCAACACAGTAGTCATCTGATGAGAGCTATGACGGGGCTGCCCTTGCCCCATAGAGTATGACCGTTGTTGTCCACCACGTTGTTGTTGTTGTGACCTGTCACCTTGCTTCGAACCATTTGCTTTCTTCCGTGCTAATAATTCTGGACACTGATTTTTCCAATGCCCTGGTTGCTTCCAGTAATGATAATCACGACCTGTTTTAGCATTTGACTTGTTCTGTTGTGAGAGGGTTGCTAAAACAGATGCAGACGGAGTGTGAACTCCCTTTTCAGTTTGAGTCTTGAGACGAGTTTCTTCAGCCAACAACTCATGAAGAACAGAATCAACGGATGGTAAAGATGCAAGATGGACGCACGACAATTTTCATATTCTGGTCGAAGAGCCATCAACAACTGAACAAGGCGTTGCTCCTCCCTACGAGAAATATAAGGTGCAAATGCCCTCAACTCAGCAGATTCAGTCATAGCCAATTGATCCCAAAGAGCAGTAATTTCAGAATAAAATTCCTGAATACTTCTATCATTCTGTGACATGACACGAATATCAACTTCCAACAAATATTGGACAACAAAATTTGAACGCACATATAACCTCTCCAAATAGTCTCAAACCTCTTTAGCAGTATCATACTTGGCCAATTACATACCAATCCTATTCTCAACAGAATTATTAATCCAACTAATGATTTTTGAATTACAAGTATCCCATTTCTCCATCAATTCAACATACTTGTCATCTCCCGATTTAGGAGCCACAACAGTACCAGAGATATAACCCCACAGTTGTTTACCCTTCAGAAATTTTTTCATTACATAACTCCAATATGAATAGTTTTTACCATCTAAACGAACACTAATTGTCTGCAACGAATCATCACCACCAGCCATTTGAACAAGATGCACAACTCAAACTAAAACGAAATCAAATCCAACAATGTCACAACAAGACTGAATGAATCGAAAAAGGCCGATTCAACCACAAACCATATGAAAACACGGAGATTGAGCAGCGGAAACTCACCAAACAGCAGAGAAAATCAGACCGAAACAAAAAAAAAAATCTTGTCTTTGCGAAGCAATTATTTTTTTTTTAGTTTAGTTCGATCCGCGATCGTTGTGTTTGAGTTTAGCTTTGCATAAGATCGAAGCTCCGATACCATGTTAAGATTGGTATACACAAGAAGCCAAGAAACAAGAAATCAAGAAGAAGATGGAGTCTTGCATTAGCTAGCAAAAAGTATGGAAAAACCTTAGGTTTAGGGTTCAAGAATGACTTATATAGCCAAATACAAAGACTAAAATGCCCTTAAGGCAAAATACTAAATATCTTATATAATAAATAAATATATATGCTAACATACACATCCTATATATAAACATTGATTATCTCTTGTTAATTAGAGTATATGCTGTTATGTGTAATAGCGATGGAAAATGAATTTTGAAGATCATTGGATTTTTTTTATTGAAGACGTATATATATTATAATTAAATTGAGGGGTAAACGTGAAAAAAAATAATAAATACTGTATTTTTATTATAAAATCACACATAATAAAAAAGAAAACAAATTCTGAGTAAGTGACACCTTAAAAAGGGAGGGAGTTTTTTATTATTTTATTTTATTTTTTCTTTTTTGAGTAGGATAGTAGATTAGTAGTACTTTCAAATACTCCTGAAAAAAAGAAAAAAAACAATTACAGGTATATTGGCGGGAAATCCTGAAAGATGATGGATAATGACGACTACCACCGGCAAATCAGCCAAATAACATTGCACCCTGGTTAACGGGCTACTTCAACGTCAAGCTAACGATGCACATCTTTTTTTTTTTTATTTTAAAGATTTTAAGAATAACATGATTTTAAGATTTTCCTCAAAAAAAACGATTTTAAGAATAACATGATTTTTTAGTTTTTTTTTTAAAAAAAAATTATTTTTTTTGCCTTCTGCGGTAGAGGATATTTTTTAAATTATAATACATATTTATGCTCTTTTTCAGCGTCCACACATGGTGATATGACTTCTTTTTAAATTATTGAGAATAGTTATTGTATAATGATTATTTCACAAGATCGCATCAAAGTAGACGTGTGTGATGTATCCAAATCAGACATACACACCATTACTATGTGTGTGAGAGTGTGTAAGGATTAATCACATCCATCTACTTGATATAACGTACAAATACCTGTTGCATCATAATTTCTCTCAAAATTATTTCAGTCCATCATTTCTTTTAACTTTTTTGTTATTTTTAGAAAACCATTTCTTTTAACCATTTCTTTTATAGATCTGCCCTCAAAAAAAGAAATCTTATAGATCTCTTCTTTCCGTATTCATTTCTTCAAGCCGTGAATAATGATTTACTTTAACTTGTGTTAATGAAATCCTTTACTGTGAAGAAAAATATATAAAAAAAATTATCAACTCATTATTATTCATTCATATATATCTTCGTCACAAAATATAATTCATCTAATTGATATGCCTGAACCGTAATTCAGTCCACGGATCTTTATCCGGGTCCGTCTGGCCATCAAAGCAGTGGACAAGACCCCCGGCCACCATCGTCCGCGAGCTCACAGGACAACTTGGGTTCGCAACCTACCAAGCTGGGCTCTTGGTCTTAAGCCTCATGCGGCGCCAACAAGGCTAAGGGGCCGACATGCGAGCCCATAAGGCAATCTGGTCCGCCAATGACAATAACCCACAACACTTAGAGGATGAAACTACTACAAGTTTGGCAAGACAAGGGCGCAAGAGGCGGTGAAGTCATTGGGTCTGCATCCCACCGGATCCGCCAGATGTTCGCTAATTTTAGAAACATCTGGTTGTACTTGATCGTCCTTAATTGTAATTAGCCAAACCTCAGTCGGTGGCTCTTCTATAAATAGGGTTTTATGTAATCATTTACATATATACATTAATACAAAACTAAGGCTTATTCTGCCAATTTTGCTACTCATTTTCTATTGTACATTCACCATAATGTAATCCAGCCTACGAAGACTGAAGAGCAAAACAAAGATGGGCTTGGATGAATTATTTACGTTATTGGGCTTGGTTATTGGACTTGTTTGATTTAATTTTATATTGTTTTTACTAGTCTATTTAATAAATGTCTTTTGGACCTTGTTGGTAGAATGTCCCATAAAAAAAGTGCCTATATGTTAGTATATTGGGTTAAGTATTTATTTTCAGCAAATAAAAGTCATTTGGGCTTATTATAGTCAAGTTAAGCCCACTAGGAAATAAAGTGGCGAAAATTACTAAGTAATTTATCCCACATTACTTAGGAGTTTGATTGTCTTCTATTTTGTAGCCTATATAAAGGTCTTCTATGTGCAATTTTAATAAAACAACAATTATGAAAATCATTATTATTATATTGAGAGAAATTTCTCTTGGTTAAGTCGTTAGGCTTAAAAATCACTTGCGAGTGAGTTTTCTCTTTGTCGTAGAGAAAACACCCTTTAAGAACGAATCAGCGTGTTAAGCAAATGTTGTGTGTTCTTAGCCTCGATCCTAGGTTGGAGATTCTAGGACTAGGTTCTCTTAGCTCGTCATTGATCCCTTAGTACCTTCCTGGACACGCCTAGGATTAGGTTCTCTTAGCTCGTCATTGATCCTTTAGTACCTTCCTGGACACGTATCACATCAGTTGGTAGAAGAGCACAGCAACTAAGGTATCAAATATCCAATTTATTTTCCTTTCTTTATTTTCGAAATTATTCAAAAAAATAAATTAGTTCTTTCTTTTTTTTTTCTTTTTTTTTTTCCCATTAATTTCGTCCACCCCCCTCCAAGAGCACCCATAATCCTACCCGAAAAACTTGATGATCTTCAAATCTTCAAACCTTCATTCCAATAACCCTAATTTTTTTTTCCAGGCCCGTTTTTGTATCAGGCCGTTCCCTAACCATACAACCTCCAAAAATACTGAAATTTTTTCCACATCTCAAACACACCTCGATCTACAATTTTCGTTTTTACACCAATCCAGATTCGACGTATATCTTGCCTAAATCTGCCGATCAATACAAGCAATCTGTCCAGAAAAACTGCAGCAGTAAATCATCGTTTGAATTCGTTTTCCGTGGGTTAAACGACTCTAAATTACTTGAAAATTGGTGATCTTATAGGAAATTCTCACATTTACAACTTTTATATTTTGAGTTTTTCCGAATTCGCTGTAATTTTATCGCAATCAGCACCTTAAGTCACTGCTATCAATCTGGAAAATTTTGACAGATTGCACCAGTTGCCGAGAAACACTTGGTTGATCGACCTTTATAAGTCCAAAAAATCTGAAAGCTTTCCATCCTTCATAAAACTCTCTGTTATACAACTTTGGTCTTTTGAGTTTTCCCAAATTCATAGTAGTTTGGTCATTAAATATGTGGGTTTCACACCAGAGTGTGAAAATTTTCACACCTGTGTAATTCTGTTGTTAAAAAAATTATGAAACTAAGGCATGTGTGAGGGTATGAATCATTGGAAGGAGAGATGTTTGTGGTAAAGAAATCCTTGAGTAGTGTTGTGAAGGTGGAGAATGCTTTGCACCGAGAAAATAATATTCATACGAGGTGTTTGATTAGTGGGAAGCTTTGCTTAATGAAAATTGATGAGTGAAGTTGTGCCAATGTCATAAGTGCTGGTTTTGTCTCCAATTTAGCTATTCCTATGACACCCCATCCTCAACCATATACGTTGTAAGGGCTCAATGATGTTGGTGAAATGCGAGTTACCAAACATGCCTTAATCTCTTTTAATCTTGGTAGGCTCGATGATGAAGTTTTATGTGATGTAGTCCTTATGCATGCATGTCATATTCTACTTGGGAGGCCGTGGCAATATGATAGGAGAGTTACGTATGATGGGTATTTGAATAGCTACACATTGCGCCATAAGGGAATGAGACTTACACTCCATTCTTTATCCCCCGAAGATGCCCACAAAGATCAACTCAAATTGGCAGCCACGCGTGAGGAAGCTCGTTTGAAACGTGAATTCGAAAGGGAAAAAGCCTTGGTTGAAGCAAACAACTACGAGAGTGTTAACATTTGAGAGGAAGTGGTCCAAGAGTCGATCGTGGCCTCACCGAGGAGAATGCGATTGTGGGAGAAGTAGTTAACGGTGATGCGACATTAGTTGTGAACGAGATAGTGCACATAGATGAGATAGTCGTTGATAGTTTTGTTCCGCGTGATGTTGAGTGTGAGGAATCGGTTGTGAAAGAGACAATTGCAGAGGGACATGAGCATGTGGAGGAGATTGATGGTGAGCATAGTCTTAAATAGGTGGTTGAGAAAATTGCGGAGAATGAGGTAGTTTGTACTACTTCACCGACCGCGTGTTTGAGTTCTATTTTGTCTTCTGTGCAGGTACATGAGGATCATTCACAAGAGGAGGAAACCGGGCTGTTGGATACATCCAATGCAGCCCCTATATTGCCTTTGGTTTCTCGTGATCTAGATCATATTGATGGCAAGCCGGAGCATAGTTTCATGGACCCATTTGTTGCACATGTTGATGCCTATCCTAGTCTGAGTTGCTATGATTATATTGCCACCGTCCCCAGCTTCATCAACAATATCAAGCCGAGGGATTGTTCTTTTGTTCCATTGGTGAAGCTTGGCTCGTCATGTCAACGTTCAATTGATTTGAAGTCGTATATCCACTTTGTATTTGATCCTGGTATTTCGTTGAAGATTGTTGTGGTTTGTTCATGAGTGGTGTGGGATTCTGAGTTTTATGACATCCTATTGATTCGAGGACGAATCCTTTCGAATCGGGAGGGAATGATGTAATCTAGCCTACGAAGATCGAAAAGCAAAGCAAAGATGGGCTTGGATGAATTATTTACGTTATTGGGCCTGGTTATTGGACTTGTTTGATTTTATTTTATATTGTTTTTACTAGTCTACTTAATAAAGATCTTTTGGGCCTAGTTGGTAGTATGACCCATAAAAAATGTGCCTATATGTTAAGCCTATATATTGGGTTAAGTCTTTATTTTCGCCAAATAAAAGTCATTTTGGCTTATTATAGTCAAGTTAGGCCCACTAGAAAATAAAGTGGCGAAAATTACTAAGTAATTTATCCCACATTGTTTAGGAGTTTGATTGTCTTTCTATTTTGTAGCCTATATAAAGGCCTTCTATGTACAATTTTAATACAACAACAATTATGAAAATCATTATTATATTGAGAGAAGTTTCTCTTGGTTAAGTCGTTAGGTTTAAAAATCACTTGCGAGTGGGTTTTCTCTTTGTCGTAGAGAAAACACCCCTTAAGAACGAATCAGCGTGTTGAGCAAACGTTATGTGTTCTTAGCCTCGATCCTAGGTTAGAGACTCTAGTATTAGGTTCTCTTAGCTCGTCATTAATCCCTTAGTACCTTCCTGTGCACGTATCACATCACACCACCATAAATTCCACAGCACCACTGTGCACCATCAATTTTACATCACCAAACAGCTAGATATCCGCTCATTTAACCACCACTGAAACACCGTGATAATTTCGACTTTATCACTAACTTTTTTATTTTGTACCGTAATATAATTATTCATAATACCCTTCATTCCAAAATATAATTCATCTAACTTTATTATTTTTCCTGTAATATAGTTATTAATAGCAACAAAGTATTTATTAACATTTTTCCTCGTCTTATATTCTTATCCCTAATTTATATTTATTCAACCACTTAAGTCATATGTTAATGATATTTAACAACTTTATTAATCTTTGTACAACTCTTGAATGACTTATATTTTACGACGGAGGGAATACTATTTATTTAATGTGTATTTAAAATTTTCCAACTTTACAAGCATATATTGCATTATATTTTACGACGGAGGGAATACAATGTATACCATCACATAGTGAATTATATATATACCACCATTTTCGTTATCTAAACATAACCTGAAGCAAATGATTAGTATCTGACAATTATATGTGATACCTTCCGAAAGAAAAACTAACCTCTATATTAATGAGATTAACATTGAATTCAAATTACTTTTATGTAAATGCCTACTTATAGTTGGGCACGGTTTTGCATGGTAAGTTGGACGTAATGATTTGTTTACTCAAATCGATTAAGTCAAAAACTACAACGTAAGATACGTAATTACTCATAACTCTTATCCCCCGTGTTAATCTTCCAATTGACCTAAATATTGTATTACTAGTAAAGATAATAGTTTTCTAAAAAAAAATATATATATATATATATAATAGTAGTAATTGTCGCTTACGACTCTCATTTTGGACAAATTTTATAATACAACCGTTGTAGCAAGGTTGTACCAAGTGGCATACATTACAACCATTCATTTCTAACATCTCACACACGATAAAAGTGTATTATGTGAAAGAGAGTAAAAATAAGAGGCTCTAATGTATGCCACTTGGTACAACCTTCTTACAACCGTTGCACCATAAAATCTCTCCTCATTTTGTGATTATTCACACTGTTTGCTTTTTCTTCTCTTTTTTATTTTATTATTTTATCTATAACAGACGACCAATTTTATTAAATTATAGCGCTTCAATTACATCTAAGGCTGCTGCCCCGGCTAAATTACAATTTTGGTCCTCTAACTAGACACGTTTTTTGATTTTGGTCCTGATTTTTCTCCGGCGATAATTTTAGTGCTGTAAGTGGTCTTTTTTTGTAAAAATAGTCCCGAACGCCGGAAAGACCACTTACAGGACAAAATAACTACAGTAACAAGGAAACAAATAGATCATGAAAAAAAAATCTATGTGCATGTTGACGATCCAAAAATCGTCTCCTTCTAATTTAGGGTTCTTACTCTTGATGACAGCCTGGGGAAACTCCCAGAATATGAAGATAGAAGCAGAGAAATTTATTTTAGGGTGTTTAGACTGCACTTGATGATGATCAAGCTGTTCGCCACGTATCCAATCGGTGAAATTGGAATCAAGTCTCCGTAGTTTCTTAGGGAATGTTTATATAGGGAGCGTAGGCCCGAGGGTTTAATGTGGAGTGTCTATGAGGGACACTAGTCAACGTGTTCCATAAGGAAAAGATTATGATTGATTAATCCCCTTGATTTTAGGAGATAAATATGGTATTCAAATATTAACATTAAATGATAAGGATTCGAGCCTTTATTACTCAGGATTTTATAATAGTTATTTGGTTATTACGTAGGTGATAGATAAGATTTTTACTCGAGATAAACTAGAAGGCCAGAGCCGGCTCCTAGGGATCGGGAACGAGGGCCGGACTCCGGCCATCAAGAAATTGTACAAGTCTACAGACTTAGCCCGACCTATGAGATCGGCAGAGATCACAGCCGATCGCCCAAGGTCCAATCCCTGACTCCTCCTCGACCTACAGAGACTGGGACGATCCGAGCCCGTGGGGGTCGGTCATACAGGGACCAGTGGTGACAAGGTGGATGGGTGAGCCCCCAGGGCTCGGATCTAGGGGGTCACAAGTAGTTTATGCCTCTGAGTCAAGTGCTGAGCCACCAGAGAGGTGGCACGTGGATGGGTCCATTTTCCGGCAGCATCATAAGCCCCCAAGATCCAGCCGACTCCTGGTTGGTCGGGTCGGATCTATCAAGGTAGTGGATCGGCACGAGAGTTCTGTCTATGAATTTTATTTTATTTTAACTTAGGAGTTGCCAAGTGGCGGAGCTGGTTATGACGCAGTTATAGTTACTCCGGGAAACGAGGCGTCCCTGCCTGTTTGGGGCCATTTTTCGAGGTGAGTGGGGAGTTACGCTCTAGTTCTATTTAAATGTCGCTTCATTTGCGGCCACATCACATGACATATCTGGTAACCATTATTATCACGTCCTTTTTCCTTCTCATTGCACCTATTCCCATATGTCTGATTCGTTTGGAGAGGAGCCACTTACTCTAAGATCAGAGGCAATAATCAGAGAATCCTGGACCAGGTCTGTGGTTGTTGAGGAAATTCCTTGGGTCCCTCCTCAACCGTTACTCGTTACTTCATCGGCGCCATCGTCAAGCACATTCGATCCTTCCTTTAGGTACAAAATTCAGAAGGCCACTCACGATATCAGGAGGGGTCATGGGATGTCCACGGTCTTGGCGCAAAGCAGCGTGGAGTATATCTGTAGAGAGTACGGGATAAATCACAAAGAGTTTGCTCCCTTGCTTCCAGCGGAACCCCGTCCCTTTGCCTCAAATCCCCCGGGGGGTTATTTCACAGTCTATGAAGCTCAACTGAAGACGGGTCTGAGGTTTCCGTTGTGCCTGGCGTTGGTGGCGGTGCTGAGGCATTACGGATTGGGGGTGGCTCAACTGGCTCCTTCGGGAGTAAGGACGGTAATAGGTTTTGTCGTACTTTGCAGGGTGGCCGAGGTGCAATTCTCCGTAGGCCTGTTCCGATCTTTCTATCGCCTGTCCCAGAGTTCGGGACCACGGGGATGGTATCATTTTTCTCGCCGATCTGGGATTCCGGAAATGATGCTTGAGGGCCCTAAGTACGGCACGTGGCGAGGACGCTTCTTCTTTGTCCGAGATCGGAGAGACTCCAAGCTGGGACGCTGGAATACCAGTACCTTGCAAAGGGATGAGTGTCCACAGCTTCCCGACTCTACCAAGGTAGATGCCATCCGGAACACAGGGGGTTGTTCTAAGGCTGCGTGAGCCGACGTCCGAACTGATCACTGCGGCGCGGCAGGACGATGCTGGACCCGATCCTTATCATCCTCTGGATGATGTCTGTCATGAATTAGGGAAGGTCTACCTCTATTTAGTATTCTATATGATGATGATGGATGACTTACTTTCTTTCTTGCAGTGTGGACGTTGGCCGGTCTCTTAGCCCCCGATCCGGGGACGAGAGTAGGGCCTTCGATCTCTGACGTCACCAAAACCAGACCTTAGAAACGGCGTCAAGAAAGGGACAGACCTTTTCTAGGTTAGACGGATCCTAACCGGCAGTGTACCGGATCAAATTGTAGTGATAGAGTGGTGAGTCAGGTGTCGAATCCTCAGGGAAAAAGTGGTAATTTTTTTAAGTGTGGTTAAACACCAAAAAGCTGCTATTAACTCGATCTAAACCGCAATTTTATAACACATATTACTATTACTCTAACTAACATAAAATAAATGCGTAATTTAAAAGTTATTCTAATATAATATATATAGATATATAAATATATATAGATGTACATAAATAGTAAAATATATATATATATATATATGTAAATATATAGATACCAATATATAATTTATAGACTAGACTAGCCAAAGTATATGTAATCAATTTATTCGATCTTTTCAATTAATAGAATGTGCTCGATCTTCCTTTTATTAGGTCCAATTGAGTAAATGAAACGGTGTACTCTATTGTCAACAATTCCTCATCACACGAAGCGTATGAAATTGTCATATGTCAAATTGTCATCATCCAATGTCCACAATCGCCCCAAAGCTAAACTTAGTTAGTCAAAACAGTACCGAGTATAAATCTACCCGGATAAAAGAGGTGATTCCATTTGTCGATGGCCGATGTTATTCAAGAGGCTCCGGTTGTCAAGCGGATCGATTTAATACAAACGGTGTAGTTTCAATTAAACCGTGATTTTAACATTATTAAGATCTCGAGTACAAAGTTAATAAGATTTGGTTTTCTAGGACAAATCGCTTCGGTAGGAAATAGGATTCCGTTAATCGACGGCCATTTTTACCTCCGTTTTTTCTATTTTTACTCATATCCCGACTTCTCCGGTCGGTTCATCGCCAGAGTTATATGTGGTATTCATCATGATTGATTACTTCATTCGAATATGTTATCTTTACGTAAATAAATAGAAAAAGATTCATTTTAACTCAATTTTAATCACTTTTATTTAGACATCATTCTTTTAACTAAAAGATCGAAATAATACGATTACATAACTTTGGCTAGTTATTAGATCTAGCCTAATAACATTATAAAACTAAAAAGAAGAAAATAACAAACATAAACATAAATACTTGTAAAAGTTACCCGACATGAGATCTTGATTCGTAAATTGTATTCTTCCGGACATAACAACAACTCTAACAACACGGACTTCGATAATTTTCGAGCATTATCACGATACTACTACTACTACTAATTTATTCTGGCTTAAAGCCTATTTACAAACTAAAGAAAAAGGGGATAGAGAATATATATAATATTGTGTATATATATTGGTACACTCAATGCAAATCTTGAGGCTCCCATATATATAGGCAAACTCCCTTCCCGGACCGGTCCTGAAAACTGGCCGGATCGGTCCGGTATAATGATGACAATCATTACAGGCATGTGCAAGCATGTGAACGGTTAGAGGTAATGATGATTATAATTATATATAATTATTTAATCATCTTATAAAATTCATAACTTGCAACCACGAACTCCAAATGACATGATTCAAGATTCGTTGGAAAGCTCTTCGAATGATCTACAACTTCCATGCAGACCACTTCTTCAGAAAATGCATTCTTGATGAGCCATTTGTATTACGTGTCTTTTTCGAGATTTTTACTAATGGAAATCAAATGACCACTTGACCACCATTTGAGTTGTAGAGGTCCGATCTTCATGATTCAAAGTCCATTGGAAAGATCTTTCCAAGATCTACAACTTTTATTAAGGAAGCTCCTTCAGAAAATATCGTTTTGATGAGCCATTCCCAATATGTGTCGTTTTCGAGATTTCATTATTAAAAAACAACTAACCACTTGATCATTTAAATTGAGTGACGCTTTATAACTTCCTTCCAAATGACTGAATTGACTTCAAAAAGTGTCTCTATTCGGGATTTCATTCATCTTAGGATTCTCAGAATGAAATAAACACAAAATACCGTGTAAAATGTACACAATATTCCTAAGCATTAAACCTGTGACAAAACTACAACTTTTTACTATAAATACTAACTTTTACTACTAACTATACTAAACTATAAAGATTAATATTTCATACTAATTATATCATAATTTCATATATTTTACATAGAATTCATCAATAAAACATAATAAAATCACGATATTTAATCATATAAAAGTCATACATCAACTACTCCCCACTTAAATTTTGATCGTCTCTCGAAGCAAAAATAAATGTAATATATTAATGAAAGATAACATAATTGAATAAGTTAAAATTTCCATAGTAATATATATTGCCAATATTATAAACATATAAGTTATAACTTTTATAAAAATTTAATAAGAGAGAAAGTTTATATAACTTAAATAAATTAAGTATCAAATGTTAATTAGATGAAAACATGCATGCAATAATTCATAAATATAAATAAAATATTAGAATTACTTTATATCTCAATTATTACAATTTACGGAATCATTAACTAAGTCAGGATAGAAGACACAATGGCTTATAATATATTAGGATAGGACATTGGTTAATCGAAAAGATAGAAAAAGAAATCAAAAAGAGAAAGAGGCAAGTCGTACGTACCTACGTCTTCACATTCTTGATCAAAAACAATTTCGATTAGTAACATCCTTTTATTCCAACTATTTTTCAGATTTTCTCTCTTCTTGTTCTATTTTTTTTATTTATTTTTTATTTATATATTAATATTAATATTAAGAACTAAAGCGTGAGTGTGTGTAGAAAAATCAAATTTTACAAGTATTGCTTCATCAAGATTGATCGGAGTACTACTCTTTCGATCTAAAATTACGAGTCCGGTTTCCTTAAACCCGTAATCATTCTTGAGATCTAATGATTCGACTTATGCCTTCATTCCCAAATAATAGGACATTTCGAGATAATACCCTATTTGGACTACTATCATCAGCATTATTATTATTTATATATCTGGTCGATCAAAGATAGGAAGACACGATATTTGATTAATTACGTGTAAAAATGGTGCTTTGTTCCTAATATAAATTTTTCATAGATACTAACATATATCGAACTCATTGCCAAAATCAATTTATCTTAAAGCGTCATGAGGTGAGAACATCTATATTAGAACCTATCTACCCATTCCAATCTCAAAGATATACCATTTTTTCTCAACTCTTAACTCTTTTGTCATCATTTTCTCTCATAAGACGCATAAACTCGAAGGATTTCAAAGAAATGTAGACCAAAACAAGCTAAGGGTCGGGAATTTCTAGTTAATCAAAATGGCTAAATTCGAGTGAGGTCTTGATCACTCTTAAAAAAAAGCGAGGTGGGGTCAAAATTGAAAATTTATTCGGGTCAAATTTATTTTTGGGGTGTCAAAATCATCATTCCTAATTTTGATTCCAAATTCATAATTTATCTTGAAAAGAAAATTATCTAAAATTTATTTATAAATATAAAAATTACTTGAATAATTCCATAAAAGAAATATTTGACAAAAATTATTTAGTTATACATACTCAAAATCTTAAAAAATTTATAAAAGATATAAAACATATTCATAGTATATCTGATATATTTTACTAAATCAAAAATTAATCTTCTCAAATTATATCATTTTTATTAATATATTAACTAACTTAAATCATTAAGAAAAACTAATCAAAACTAAGCAAATAATTAATTAAAGTACTAATTTATATGAAAGATCTAATTTTTTTTTTCTTCTTTTCGAAAATTTTAATGAAATTTTCTAACCTAACTCTACTCCCCACTTACGAAGTGGCATCGTCCCGATGTTCAATGAGTATGAAAAAGTAGGTTCGAAAATTAAATTAAAATTATAGATGATCGTTATAAATATCGATAACACGCGTATATTAAAAACAAACAAACATATATATTAAACAAAAAGAAACTATTACACATTAAAAGATTCAAAATAAAACAAACTTACTAACTAACTTACTAACCTTAATCAACTTACTAACTTATTAAAGCAAACCAACCTTAAACAAACTTAAATAAAACCAACAACAACTATCTCAAATAGTTGACGAACAACCCGGATTCTCTACCGGTAGCAATCCTCTACGATAATCACGAGACGGATATATCTCGTCAGAAGCAATTTCAGGGACTTCATTCAAATGAATACATAACCTTGAAATTAACCAAGCAAAAGGCATCGGCCTTCCATTATTATACCGTTCCACTGCAAAGTTTACTGCCGTCTTAAAAATCAAAATCCCCCAGTCCACATGAGCTCCGCTTATCAACGCAAATAACAAAAGTATTTCATTATCACTAACCCATGCAAAGTCACTAGTCGAATAGACTCGTGAGTTAATGAAGTGTTTCCATGCTCTCAGATGAGCAGGTAGAGCTGAAGTGGTAGAGTCGTAATTTTGATCGAACTCTGGAAACAAATATGGAAAAGCTTCCGTGACATAGTTGACAACGTTAAAGGAGTTCCCTAACGCCCATTGATATTCAAAATGAAGATTATGGATTTGATTGAAAATCAAGATTTCGTAAATATGATTGATGATATGAGGTGAAAAGTGAATAAGTGTACCACACGACGGATACAAGTTGTGTGGATCGACAAGATCGATAAGAGAGAGAGCGGAATAAAATTCCCTAACGATAGAAACATTAATCCTACCTCTTGGATTCCTTACAAACTTTCTCCAACCTCTACTCTGAATTAAATCCTTCCCTGACTGATCAATTTTTTCGTAGTTAATACCCTTCTCTACCAATATTGGAGAATTCGCAAACCTCGTGACTCACCAACAAATTAACATTTGAAGCGCTAGACTCCGGGACAAAACATCTAATGCCTCCGGATCATAAGAATTGATCGACGGTGATGACCGGTTTGACATTTTAAACGGATTAAAATAATGAGAGAGTGAAAGGTGAAAGTAGTAAGTGAATCTCGCAATTTTTACTTTCAACTCTCCTCCCTTAAATGGTCAACAATTAGAGTACACGTGCATGCATACTAACACTTTCAAAGCATGACTAAGCAAAGTTAACTCCCGGATCGGTCTGGCTGCCGGACGGTCCGGCTTCAAAATAGTTTCACCGTGTAAAGGTTGTAAAATTCAAGTTTGCTTGTTTATCTAAAATAGACTCAAGGCTATTAGAATTCATATAGATATATAAAGATTATCTAAATGATACGGATAAAACAATACACGAATTATATTTTAAAAATGACATACGAATGATACAAATAATTTTTAGATTTTTGATTTAAATACTATTAAAAATGATTAAATTTACTACTACGACATAAAACGATTATAAAAAACGAAAACGAAAACGAAAAACTATTAAACTAGCAAACTTAGCATTTAAGAAAGTTAAAATGCGGAAAATAAAATAAACAGACAGAAATTGTTTAAAAATAATAAAATTGCTCAAAATCAAACAATGTCAACATCATCATCCTCAGCTGGATAAACTGGATCATTCAAACTTGGAACCGATGACGTAACTGGCTGTGGAAACGTAGTCGTGGTCCGAATCGAATCAGCGAGAGACCTAACGAACTCATACTCGACGTCATCCTTGCAAAATCCGAAAATCCTCCCTAGCTAGATGTAACAGCACCCTGAGAACCTGTATAAAAGACACCCTGACCACTAGACTGGCTTCCAAAAGGATTTGGCATATGATGAAAGCTCTAAGATGGTGGGATAGGTGCTATCCAATCTGGTAAAGTATATGGGTCAGATTGACAGGGCGGATAGGCAGTTTTATCGAAAGAAGGATTAAGATGCATTTGCTCATGTCTCAACATCCCTCTACGTAAATCATCACCACCGCTACTCTGCTCGACAAACAAAGCCATATTAGCCTTGCCTCGGGCTACATCCGACACTAAAGATTGAAACATATCGTATGTAATGGTGTTTGGGAGAGAAGTGCATTGTCTTGATCGAAAAAGATGAAAATGGTCAAATGGTGGAATCGGGTGGAGGTGCACTACGTCTAACTATCTCTTAGGATCAAGCGCTTACCGTTGTACTAAAACCAATTGGTGGTAGTAAAGGCGCAACTTTATTTCCTTAAATCACACCATCAGCGCCATGGGTTGAACTAACATGGGAGGCGAGTGTCAGACACCCAACAATCCCCCCCAAGACTCGCTACCCACATTCAACGGGACACCCGTAGTATGCCCTGGGCCGAAATGGTTTACCACAGAAATGCTGTTGCCAGGATTCGAACCCATGACCTTCTCTGATACCAATTCTTAGGATCAAGCGCTTACCGTTGTACTAAAACCAATTGGCGGTAGTAAAGGCGCAACTTTATTTCCTTAAATCACACCATTACAGCGCCATGGGTTGAACTAAAAACCACAGCAATCTACTGAACCTGCTGTGGTAGTTGAAGAGGTGATTGAAGACTTGATTGAGGACCCTGCAAGTTTGGCAATAGTTCAGGGGGAAGAGCAGTCTGCTGCTAACCCTGCTGATGAGCATGTGAGTCAGGGGGAATCAAGTGTGATACAGATGGAAGTAGTAGGTACAACTACACAATCACAGCAACCTGCTGACTTTCAAACATCTGTAGAAGAGACCATGAGTCTGCTTGTTGGAACCTTTGGAGGTCAACAAGCTCATCAAGCCTGCCTCAGGAGATCTTTCATGCCCTTTGAGAGGCATGTGAAAGAGAGGAAGAAAAATCGAAGATTATGTGGATCCCAAACTTGACAAATTGTCGATTATTTTCAATGGAAGTTTGGTTTCTACAAGAAACAAAAGCCATTCTTGAACTATGGTGATTTTGAGGAATGGGCTTTTAACAAGTTGGGAGTGGAGAACTTGCTGGATCTGGTTGATACCTCCCTGCTGCAATCCAGACTGATGGATCTATTTGATGAGCAACAGAAGGAGACCTTACCATGATATGGGATTTCATGAAGGCCTTAACTCTTTCTTGAGCTTGAAATTTTGGGAAGCAAGAGTCAAAGCTCTAAGGGCAAACAACAGAAGTAGAAGGAGTAGCAGAGGTGAGAAGGTGCTACCTATTACAAAGGCAAAGGACTCACTGGATGAATTCAAGGAGCTGTATATGAGGTTTGGATTCAGAGTGAATGACATCAATCTTGTCCTGTCTGAAGCATGGAACTGGTGGAAACAAGTCAATTCTTATATTGATTTTACACTAATTGAGAATGAATGGATGAGTCAAATGATAGAAGAGATCAGAGCCTATCAAGAGCAAGCTGAGAAGGCTAGAAGAGAAAGAGAGAAGAGACAGTAGATCAAAGCATATTTACATTATGTTATCTTTCTTTGATGCTAGATCGTAATCTTGTGAACAAATATTTATAATGAGAAATGACCTGAATTTGTTCTGTTTTTGTTTTTATCTTTTTGCTTTCTTTGATTAGGTGAGGGTAGTGTGCATCATCACCAAAAGGGGAAATTGTTGGACTTATTTCTTAGTTTTGATGATGAGTGCCATACTATTTGTTATAGTGCAAAGGCAAAAAGATGTCTAGATAAAATGTATAGGTTTATTAGAGTTTGATTCATAAATAGGTTTGATCAAACAAGAATCGTAGTAAAAGGTCACTTGATTTGTTTATCGCCAGATGGTCTCCAGGTCGATAGGGTAGATAGGTCGATGATGGTAGTGGAACATCATTCAAGATCAAGGCGAAGGTGAGGGTTCAAACTCAGTTAATGAAGGCTAAGGGATCAAACTTAGTAGTTAAAGTCAAGGATATGGAATCAGAATTTAGGCAAGTCTGTGATGACCTAAACTGATTACATATGCCTTGTGTAGAAGGTCTAAGTTCCACAAGTTGGATGATGTTTGGAACTTGGTTATTTTTAAAATGATGTTATCTAACTTCACAAATAAAAGTTAGATAAAAGTAATCATTGCATTCTATTTTACAAACAAAAATAAGATGTTATGAGATGATTGGTATTACAAACAGATGATGAACTCGCTGATATATACCTCGATTAATTCAAGATTATTGGAAGGTTACATGGATAAGAACGACCTAACTACCTACGATTTATCAAGCAAATCAAAGGTGAGATTAAAAAAGGCGTTAGGATGATCCATATTTTTATCCATTGGATACAAGTCAAAGGGTGGATGATTTGCCTTTGTCAAAAAGTAGTCTGGACAAAGTGTCGATCCCATGATGAATAGTGAATGAACGAGCAGATGGGACAAAAACAAGGAAGGCGGTCACATTTGAATTTCAAATTCAAGTCACATGCATTCCTACCTATAAATAGAAGACTTTCAACTCGGAAAAAGAGATGATGAATTTTTGGGATAAACTTTAAGTGACAAATCTTGGTGAAGAACACCTCTTTGAACTTCATCGAGCTTAAGGTCTGTGATCAAGCTATTTTCTTCAAGTGCATTTCGTGTTCAAGTTGCATCAAGCATACACACTTGAAGGCGCAAGCTGCTTGATTATATCATCCTAATCAAGTCGCCAGAATCGAATCATTTATTTGATTCATTCTTTATTTTATAAAGAACCTCTTGAAGACAGTGAAGCATCCGTGGAGTGTGAAAGATTGTTGGTTTGTGGTGGGAGCTGGTGAAGAGGCAATCCTACCCTTCAAGGACCAGTGGAAGACTAAGGAGCAGCAATTCTACATGTTCCCAGTTTTCAGTTTGTGAAGCCATAGTCATTGGTGAAGGACAAACAACTTAGGAATCTTTGTAACAGCTACATCAAAGATCTCTAGTGAATTTCCTCCAACATCACAGGAGAAGAGTGGACGTACAGGATTACATCACCTGGAACCACTATAAAAACCTGCCTACTTACTTTCTGCTTTTACTTTCTGCACTTATTTTATTTCACTCATCAACCTACTGAATCTAGCAACTGAAATCACACACTTGCACTACTGAGTATCTAATACTTAGTATCATATTTGACAACAAGTACTAAGGCTTAATTTTGATTTAATTCCGCTGCACAAATTCAGCAAGCTTAACTATCGATGAGACTACATTTATATCGACCTCTCATGAAGTCTCAAAGCAGACTCTGAAGTATCGGCCATTCTTGAAGTTGCAGAATTTGTTAACTCCAAAGTTTTAAGTGTTAAGTTTATTCACCCCCCCCCTCTAAACTTAACCAAAGCCTTTTCAAGGGACCAACACTATCGAGTCTATCGAACCCTCTGGAGACCTCCTCAGACTAGGGCCTATCAGGGACTCATCTGCCATAGTTAATTTGTCGTTAGATAGGAAAGGAACTCCTGATCTACGACATAAATCTGAAATAAAGCCAGGAAAGTACATGTGACTCCCTGCCTTGGCAGTAACAATAAACTCGAAAACCCTTCTATACATGATCTTCCCCACATCCACCTTAATATCATGAATCATTGCCCAAGTAATGCATAAATCTTCTTTACCAAAGGCGGTGTGTTTGGTAGTGGGATAGAGAGTATGGCTCAAAAATCTTTTGATTGCCCTCAGATCTCTAAAACACTTCCCATAATTAAATCTGTTGTCCACCCACTCTGCCGTAGCATCAAATTTCCTCTGAGCTCTAGAGGCAATCTGCTCATACATAGCAGGATCATCTAATCTATAAACAGCTCTGTAATCCTCCTCATCTGGAAAAACTTCTACCCCTAAAACAGCATTGATAAGTTCCGGACTAAAAGAAACATGTCTGAGACTAAGGGAATAGACTTCATCATACTACCCTCGGTGGGTGTCAAAGTAGACAGAGGCGCATAAAACTCGCCACTAAGGTAGTATTGATCTCTCTCGTCCCTCTCGAAAGTGCAAAATCCAACCATTGGCGTCTCGCAAAAATACGCCTAACTTCCTCTCCTAAGTCATCAAAATCTAAGCCTCTTTCCAACACAACTCCACATTTACTATAGATATTCTTATAAGCATTCTTAGCTTGAGGTGAAGCTGTAGCAGCAAAACTAACAGACTCTTCTTCCGGTGTTAAATCATTAAGACCTACGACTGGTACTTCTATTGGAATATTAGGCTTTCGTTTCTTAGAGATTTTGCGACTAGATGAGGCCATTCTACGAATTTTTGAATAACAAAAGAACAACAAAAACAAAAAAACAACACAAATAAAATGTCACAACACACTTAAAAATCAAAACAGTTGAAAATAAATCTAAAAATTACAAAAATCATGAAATTGATAACTAGAGTAAACAAATTATACCTTATAATGAACAAAACGGTGAAAAGTGGCCGGAAAAGTCGTAGAAGCAACCGGGATGAAATGGAGCTTGTGTTCGATCTTTTTCGAATTTTTCACTTGTGTTGAAGAGAGGAGAGTAAAAGAGGAAGAATGTATGTAATGGTGTAGTGTAATTTGTATTTTTGAAGAGAAAAAGAAAATTTTTGGGGTGGAGGTGGTGGTGCGGCTGCTGAAAAGAGGAGAAATGAAGAAGAAAGAAGTATCCCGTCCTTTTTAGGTTAAATCGAACCCGGATCGGTCCTGGATAAGGGCCGGATCGGTCCGTGTGAAATTTTTATGATTTTTCGAATTTTTTTTTTTTTAAATTTTATTTTATTTTATTTTTTGAATTTTTGATATAAAAACTTGTAAAACTTAATAAAATTTATAAATTTTATAACAATTTCTCAAAATTTATAAAATATTTATAAAACTTATGGAAAATTAGGGATAAGGACACAATCTGAAATATTTTTAAGTAATGGAGACAATTACATATTTTTATAGGGAGAAGGACAACTGCATAATTTTATAGCGAGAAGGACAAACAGTGAATCCCGAAAATCGGTGAATCTCCCAGTGAATCCCGAAATCGGTGAATTTTCGACAGTGAATCGAAAATTAGTGAATTTCGACGATGAATTTTGAAAATTAGTGAATTTCGACGATGAATTTCGTCAATTGAATTTAAGCAATGAATTTCGAACACAAGTGAATTTCGATGATGAATAAATAGTTTTGTCCTTTATGCAAAAGTTTCAAAAAAGCGTCCTTCTACTCAATTGATGAAATATTTACGTCCTTCTCCTCATTCCCTAAAGCTTATTTAAAAGTTTATAAAAATTCAATAAATTTCTATTAATTCTTATAAAATATCTAAAAACTTAAAAAAACTTTTATAAAACTTTTATAAAACTCCTTAATTTTATAAAGATCCAATTTTATAAAATTTTCAAAGTTATGCAAAAATTTTATAAAACTAAAAACAATAAAAGACTTGAACTTATGGGGTTTCTAATTCTTCAATTTCTACAAACTCAGATTTCTAACATACCGTTCAAGCAAACTAAATCCTAGAAAGCGTAGCGTTTGAATTAAGTCTTGGAATTCCATCGGGATTTTAGGTTAACCACCTAATCGTTCCTTCTTAATTACATTCAAACACTCATTTCGAGATTGAGTTATATTTTTCCCACATTGCCCACTTGTGTTCAATCTTGCCATGATTCTCGCATTTCCTTAGAAACTTAGCCCCTTCTCTTTATCGAGCTTCTCGAGGTACCATTACAAACTTCTTTCAATTTTTTCTCTCTCAACAATTGCTTGTTCTTTCCAAAACTAAAGCTTCTATAGTAAAGGCAATATCCCTATCAAAACCAAAATTTAAAAGTAAAACAAAAATTCCTAATCTATCTAAAAAGACATCCAGGTTCTTTTTTACGTCTATCCGGTAAAAGACGAAACTAGTTTAGACATATTAAAGTAAAGATAAAACCTGGTAATTTGATACTTTCAGTTTATCAGAGCACTGCTTTTTAGTCTTTAGGAGGGTCGATCAGCAACATCACTTCATTTATAAGAGAGACTTCTTCACCTTCCAGAAATAGCTTCACCCTGTGACCATTGGCTATAAAAGTTGTATTCCCATCAGTTAGTTCAATGACTCCAGATTTATAAACTCGTGTTACTTTAAATGGTCTTGTCCATCTTGATTTAAGCTTTCCTGGAAACAACTTTAAACGTGAATTGTACAATAACACTCGATCACCTACACGGAACTCACGACTATAGATTCTCTTATCATGGAAGGATTTCGTATGCGTTCTTGTAGATTCGAGCATTTTCATAAGAATCAAGGCGAAATTCTTCTAATTACATTAATCAAGTAATCTATGATCACCGATGACCTTAGGATCGAAATTGAAATCTAATAGCCCGAGAAGGCTCGGTGTTCTAACTCTCTTTGGGAGATGACAAGATTTACCAAAGACTAATTTGTAGGAGAACAACCAATTGGAGTTTTAAAAGGCATTCAGTATGCCCATAACGCATCATCTAGTCTAAGCGCCCGCTTTTACGGTTTGAGTCCACTTGTTTTTCTATAATTCTTTTAATCTCTATGTTCGACACCTCTACACGACCAACGGTTTGCGGATGATAAGGTGTTCCTAACTTATGCGTTACACCATATTTTTGATTAACTTAGTAAATGGTCGATTGCAAAAGTGTGAACCTCTATCACTAATGATCGCTTGGAATGCCATATCTAGTGAATATGTTCTTTTTAAGGAATCGTATGACAACCTTGGTATCATTAGTGGGAAGAGCTTGACTTTCTACCCATTTCGAGACATAATCTACCATTACAAGAATAAATCTTTTTCAAACGACGATATAGGAAAGGTCCCATGAAATCTATACCCCAAACATCAAATAACTCACATTCTAAAATAGGTTGCATAGGCATTTCATGTTTTTTGAAATATTTCCCCATTTTGACATGATTCACAAGATTTAACATATGTATATGCATCTTTATAAAGTGTAGGCCAATAAAAACCACATTGCAAAACTTTAAAAGCGGTTTTCCAACCTCCATGATGACCTCGCCTCACGATCATGACAAAGCGATAAAACACTTAAAATTTCATTATCAGGCACACATTTTACGATTATCCCATCCGAACATTTACGGAAAAGGTCCGGTTCCTCCCGGTAATAAAATTTTAAGTCATAAAAGAACTTCTTTTTCATTTGCCAAGTCCAATGAGACGGAATGTAATCACAAAGTTAAGTAGTTAATGATATCTCCAAACCAAGGTGAATTTTCCTTAGAAGGAATTTTTTTCTTTAATAATCTACATGGTTGAAGGAGTATCGATTCTAAACAGATTGTTCATCGGAAATGAATCTTTAATTTCAATTCCTATTTCTTCATCGATTTCCATTCTACTTAGATGATCCGCTACTACATTCTCACTTCCTTTTTATCTTTAATCTCAATATCAAATTCTTGAAGTAGGAGAATCCATCTAAGAAGGCGTGGTTTAGCATCTTTCTTACTCATTAAATATTTCAATCTTTGAATGGTCTCAGTATAAACTATTACCTTAGAGCCAACAATATACGATCTAAACTTATCTAAGGCAAAAATCACATTATGAGTTCTTTTACGTAGTTGCATAGTTCAGTTGAGCTGCATTTAACGTATGAGATGCATAGTAAATAGCTTTGAGAATTCTATTATATCTTTGACCTAAAACAGCTCCTACAGCTAAATCTCTTGCATCACACATAATCTCAAAAGGTAAATTCCAGTCTGGTGCTACCAATACTGGTGCAGTAATCAACTTCGCTTTCAGGGTCTTAAATGCTTCCATACATTTACTATCAAAATTAAAAGGTACTTCTTTTTCAAGCAAATGACTTAGAGGTTTTGCTATCTTGAAAAATATGCAATAAATCTCCTATAAAATCCTGCATGTCCAAGAAATCCTCTTAACGTTCTTAGATTAACTGGTGGAGGCAATTTCTCGATTACCTCGACTTTAGCTTTATCAACTTCGATTCCTACTTTAGAGATTCTATGACCTAGTACAATTCCTTACGATACCATCAAATGACATTTTTCCCGTTAAGCACTAAATTGGTATCCTCACGGCGTTGTAACACTCGTTCTAAGTGTAACAAACGACCATTAAAAGAGTCTCCGTAAACACTAAAGTCGTCCCATAAAATCTCTAAGAATTTCTCAACCATATCGAGAAAATATAGACATCATACATCTTTGAAAGCGTAGCAGGAGCATTACATAAACCAAACGGCATTCTTTTATATACGCGAAAGTTCCATAAGGACAAGTGAAAGTAGTTTTTCCCTATCTCTCTTTGCAATGAATATCTCAGTAAATATCACGAATAACCATCTAAGAAACAAGAATACTTATGTCCACTTAAGCGTTCCAACATTTGCACTATGAATGGAAGTGGATGATGATCTTTCTTAGTATGATCATTTAGTTTTCTAAAATCAATGCACATTCGATATCCTGTAATTTCCCTTGTTGGAATCCATTCATTCTTATCATTTTCTTTCTTTGTGAAACCTCCTTTCTTTGGTACAACTTGAGTTGGACTTACCCATTCACTATCCGATATAGGAAAGATTATTCCCATTTCTAATAGCTTAATAACCTCTTTCTTAACGATTAAGCGCAAATTCGGTTGAGGGCGGCGTTGCGGTTGAATACAAGGTTTAGCATCTTCTTTTAGAATTATCTTATGAACACATATCTCGGGGCTAATACCTCGAATATCGCAATTTGTCCATCCAAAAGCTTTCTTATGCTTTCTTAACATTCCTAGTAATTGATCTTCTTGTTGCTCCGTTAAAGACGATGAAATAATAACTGGTAAAAGGTTATTAGTTTCAAGAAAAGCATATTTCAGATTTAAAGGTAACGGTTTCAATTCCAGATTCTTAGGCGGATCTTCTATTGATGATTAAGGCTGGTCCTTCTAGTTCTAACTCCAAATACTTATGCCATGGTGGTTTAAAAGTAAAAGCTGTCTTTATCAGAGAAAGGATTATCTCTTTCATTTCAATGTCTTCCTCATCTTCTTTATAGACAGATAGAGTTAAGCATTCTTCTAATCTGTCTTCAAAAGTTGGTAACTGATTATCATAGACAGAATGAATATCTTCTATAAAAGAACATGATTCTCGTGATGTGTATTGATGGTTCATAGCTTTGAAAATATTGAAAGCAACTTCATCTTCATTGACTCTCAAAATTAATTCTCCTTTCGAACATCGATTAAAGTTCTCCTGTAACTAGAAATGGACGTCCTAAGATAAGTGGCGCTGAAAATCCTTCTTCCATTTCCATAACTACAAAGTCTATTTGGAAAATAGAACTTGTCTACCTTAACCAATATGTCCTCAATTATTCCTTTAGGGTACTTAATCGATCTATCTCGCCATTTGCAAGAGTCATTTCGATCTTAGTAAGCTTTCCTATGCCTAGCTTTCTATAATCCTCATAAGACATGAGATTTATACTAGCTCCAAGATCACATAAGACCTTCTTAAGCAGAAATCCTCCAATTTCACATGGAATGGTAAAACTTCCAGGATCTTTCAGTTTAGGTGGTAACTTATCTTTGCAAAATTGCGAGAACATTCTTCATTTAGGCATATATTCTCATATTCCTCTAATTTTTCTTATTTGATAGTATATCCTTCAAAAAACTTTCCATAGGCGGGCATATTTATCGAGCTTCGATAATGGGATATTAACATGAATATGACGAAAAGTATCAAGGAAACGAGCATACTTACGATCGGTCTTAATCTTTTAATTTGATCTTTAGGTGGAAAAGGTAAAGACTCTAAATCTATAACCTTTGGTTCCGAAGTCATTCTCTCTTTTCCTTTATCCTTAAACTTTTGAGTATTACTTGATCGCCATGTTTTGAGTTCTTGAATTTTTCTTTTAAAATATTCCCTGAATCAATCTCTACTTGATTCCTTGCTTTTTCTGTTTCTCATCCTTGTTCTCTTTATCTTCTACTCTAACATGTTCCTTGAATAGATTCCTTATATCTTTATCCATGGGATCTTTCAAAATTCTAGGGATTTTTACCCATTTTTCACCTTCATTCTCAGGTTCCAAACTTCTATTTCTTTTCAAGAAATTCACTATGATTTCTTCTTCCTCATCAGTAAATTCAAGTTCATCTTTAGTCTCTTCATTTTTTCTATCTAAATCATTTTCTACTTCATTATTCCCGAAGTTTTCTACTCCATTACTACCGTAGAGTTTCCTACTTCTAACTACAACATTTACCTCTCTTGGGTTTCTTTCAATATTACTTGGTAATCCTCCAGGAGGTCTACTATTGTTACGTTCACCTTCCCTACTCAAATGATCTTCCATATTCCTTAATGAAGCTTCTATCGTTCTCATTCTGGTATCATGTCCATTCATAGATGTTTTCATTGAACTCATATCCTTCTTGATCGAACTATAGAAGTCATCATTGTTTCCATATTCTTAGCTTGAGTAGATACTACACCCATCATATTTTCCATCAGTTTTCCCATTTTTCAACCCCTTCGCAGTTGAGTTGAACTTTGAGTTCTTGGTATACTTTGAGTGGTATGTTGAGGATATGTTCTAGGTAATGATTGTAAATTTCGATTAGATGTATTTCCTTGATAAACTTGATTATTATTCATATTCTTATATTGAAGCTCGATACGGGCGGTTGTCCTGGCTTACTAGGGTTTTCGGACCATCTAAAAGTTGGGTGGTCTCTTCTAATAGCATTAAACGAGTTTGAATATGCATTGTTCAAATTCTATCTGTCTTTGAAGAAAACTCACCTCCTCTCTTGAATATCCTGTTGGTTCTTCTATCCCTAATGACACATTATCATGATTTGAGTATTCGGTTGGCATACTATTTTACGAATTTTTATTCTTACCTTGTTGTAATCCATCAAACTTTCTACTCAAATTCTCCAAGTGTGCTAGAACTTCCGTGTTTGACGTACATTCTCCCGCAAAAGCTACTTTTCTAGTGCTAGAACCGGTTTCCCACATTCTCGTTATTTTTGGAAATCTTTTCTATAGCATCGTAAACTATTTGAGCTTCACTCATCATTAACGAACCACCACATGCATGATCTACATCCGCAGACGTGAATCCTTTCTTAGTTTTGACCGTAAAAGTTGAATTTGCATATCTAAAGAATAACCATGATCGGGACAAGCTCTTAACAATTTTTTAAACCTTTCCCAGGCATTCCCAAGCGTTTCTTCAGATCCTTGTCTAAAATTAGCAACCTCGACTTTTAATTCCAAATTCCGTCCTGGAGTAAAATATTGTTTCAGAAATTCAGTTTGAATATCCTCCCAACTAGTTAATGAGTGGTGTGGAAGAGACATAAACCAATCTCGGGCTCGTCCTTTTAGAGAAAAAGGAAACATAGTCATCCTCGTTAATTCCTTATGAGCACCTTGACTTTTGGCTGTATTGCACAGTTCTTCAAACAGATAGAGATGATGATGTGGATCTTCATCATCTTCTCCTAGAAATTGGGCTCTTGCGTCAATTAAACCAAAAAGATGAGACTTAATTTCGAAATCATTTGCTCCTTCATTAGGTAACAGTATGGGATTATTAGTCTGGTTTCTCCTAACAGTTTGATCACAGATAGGTCTTGGGTTTGGCGGATTGTTACGATTATTCTGGTTCCGATCTTGATTGTTCCTATTATTCTGATTATTATTAGGGTTAACAGGGTTTTGGCCATGCCCTAAAGCATGATCTAGCCTCTGTTCGTTTGCTTCATCACTAGTTTCAGCCATTTCTTTATTTTTATTAGAAGATGATTCCGTTGGAGATTTTCCAAGGAGTCCTGTTTGGTTTGACCACGTTTACTCTCTATCCGCAATTGCCTTTTCGTAGCGTTTATATCAGGCTTATAAGGAGTAAGTGAGGCTTTACCGCTTCTGGTCATCAACTAACGAAAATAGAAAAATGCTCGAGTTTTAAAGAAGAAGAAAATTGGTACCAAAAGAAAGTAGATACCAACGAAAAATAAAAAAAAGAAATGTGATAAGAAGAGTGTTGGTTTATCCTCGAGAATTTTTAAGCTAATTCAAGTAGTAACCATAGACACGAAAAAAGAAATTAGCGACGTTTTCCCCGGCAACGGCGCCAAAATGCTGACGTCACCAAAACCAGACCTTAGAAACGGCGTCAAGAAAGGGACAGACCTTTTCTAGGTTAGACGGATCCTAACCGGCAGTGTACCGGATCAAATTGTAGTGATAGAGTGGTGAGTCAGGTGTCGAATCCCAGGAAAAAGTGGTAATTTTTTTAAGTGTGGTTAAACACCAAAAAGCTGCTATTAACTCGATCTAAACCGCAATTTTATAACACAGATTACTATTACTCTAACTAACATAAAATAAATGCGTAATTTAAAAGTTATTCTAATATAATATATATAGATATATAAATATATATAGATGTACATAAATAGTAAAATATATATATATATATATGTAAATATATAGATACCAATATATAATTTATAGACTAGACTAGCCAAAGTATATGTAATCAATTTATTCGATCTTTTCAATTAATAGAATGTGCTCGATCTTCCTTTTTATTAGGTCCAATTGAGTAAATGAAACGGTGTACTCCTATTGTCAACAATTCCTCCTCACACGAGCGTATGAAATTGTCATATGTCAAATTGTCATCATCCAATGTCCACAATCGCCCCAAAGCTAAACTTAGTTAGTCAAAACAGTGCGAGTATAAATCTACCCCGGATAAAAGAGGTGATTCCATTTGTCGGATGGCCGATGTTATTCAAGAGGCTCCGGTTGTCAAGCGGATCGATTTAATACAAACGGTGTAGTTTCAATTAAAGCGTGATTTTAACATTATTAAGATCGAAAGTACAAAGTTAATAAGATTTGTTTTTCTAGGACAAATCGCTTCGGTAGGAAATAGGATTCCGTTAATCAGACGGCCATTTTTACCCTCCGGTTTTTCTATTTTTACTCATATCCTGACTTCTCTGGTCAGTTCATCGCCAGGTTATATGTGGTATTCATCATGATTGATTACTTCATTCCGAATATGTTATCTTTACGTAGCGAAATAGAAAAATATTCATTTTAACTCAATTTTAATCACTTTTATTTAGACATCATTCTTTTAACGAAAAGATCGAAATAATACGATTACATAACTTTGGCTAGTTATTAGATCTAGCCTAATAACATTATAAAAACTAAAAAGAAGAAAATAACAAACATAAACATAAATACTTCAGAAAAGTTACCCGACATGAGATCTTTGATTCGAAATTGTATTCTTCCGGACATAACAACAACTCTAACAACACCGGACTTCTGATAATTTCCCGAGCATTATCACGATACTACTACTACTACTAATTTATTCCTGGCTTAAAGCCTATTTACAAACTAAAGAAAAGAGGGGATAGAGAATATATATATAGAATATTGTGTATATATATTGGTACACTCAATGCAAATGCTGAGGCTCCCATATATATAGGCAAACTCCCTTCCCGGACCGGTCTCAAAATCGCCGGATCGGTCCGATATAATGATGACAATCATTACAGGCATGTGCAAGCATGTGAACGGTTAGAGGTAATGATGATTATAATTATATATAATTATTTAATCATCTTATAAAATTCATAACTTGCAACCACGAACTCCAAATGACATGATTCAAGATTCGTTGGAAAGCTCTTCGAATGATCTACAACTTCCATGAAGACCACTTCTTCAGAAAACGCATTCTTGATGAGCCATTTGTATTACGTGTCTTTTTCGAGATTTTTACTAATGGAAATCAAATGACCACTTGACCACCATTTGAGTTGTAGAGGTCCGATCTTCATGATTCAAAGTCCATTGGAAAGATCTTTCCAAGATCTACAACTTTTATTAAGGAAGCTCCTTCAGAAAATATCGTTTTGATGAGTCATTCCCAATACGTGTCGTTTTCGAGATTTCATTATTAAAAAACAACTAACCACTTAATCATTTAAATTGAGTGATGCTTTATAACTTCCTTCCAGCGACTTGAATTGACTTCAAAAAGTGTCTCTATTCTGGATTTCAGTTCATCTTAGGATTCTGCAATGAAATAAACACAAAATACCCGTGTAAAATAGACACAATATTCCGGTTACTAAAACTGGTACAAAAACTACAACTTTTTACTATAAATACTAACTTTTACTACTAACTATACTAAACTATAAAGATTAATATTTCATACTAATTATATCATAATTTCATATATTTTACATAGAATTCATCAATAAAACATAATAAAATCACGTATATTTAATCATATAAAAGTCATACATCAATCTCTAGGGTGGCCGAACCCACCGTTTCTGGAGGTCGTCGGTCGCCTGTCAGGGTGGTGGGGTCGCTTGTTGGATCTCACACGGCTCACCTGTTGGTTGGGCTTGAGGATGACATTCTAGAGGGCCCTCCTCGCTCTCCGAGGGGTGCGGGCATTCCTATCGTACCGGTGGACGAGTGGGAGGATGAGGACGAGGAGGAGGAGCCTGAGACTCCTCTGATATGCCGATCTTCTCGCTCTAGATCGGTGGATATGTGTTCGAGGAGACGAGGGAGAAAAGGTGCCGAATCGTTGTAGGACTAGGCTCGGAAGATCATGGAGTTGGCGGATCGGGAGCTTACCATGAAGAGGTCGGAAATGACGAGGTGCAGGATTTCTCCCAGATGCCTCTCATGGAGTTGACTGAAGCCGGCTACGCAGCTATGAGACAGGTAATTCTATTTGGCCGTCCACCTGATACCTATCGTCTCGTGTCTGAAGTATCTTAACTGCTATGTTTTCTCAGGGGACGATCGTAGGAGAGAGATCTTCCGCCGCTAGTGCGCTCGGCACCGACCGCCAGTGAAGAGAGCCTTAGATCGAAGTCAAAAGACGATCGCATAAGCGAGCTTGAAGAGCGCTTGCGGGTACAAGCAAAGGAGGCTAAGGATTTGAGGTCCGAGTACGAAGTTCGCCTTCAGGAGTTCATGAACGAACACTTAGAGAGGGAGGCCGAACTAGGGGATCACGTCAAAAGACTTCGGGGGGAACTTTCGTCTACTGAGGCTACTGTTCGGGACTTTCCTGCCCGTCTTCGGGAGGCTTCCGACCAGGCTGTCGGTGCTTACAAGTCTTCTCCTCACCTAGTTGAATCTTTGAAGCGGTTCTTTGAGTCTGTCGTCGTGAGGGCTAGTTATACGCGAGGAGTGGGCGATTGTCGCGTTAATCGCCCAGATCTTACAATCGACAATTTGGCTCACCCCTCCTTGTACGCTCCTAACGCCGAATCAGACTACTCCGTTCGGGTGAAGGAGTTTCAAGCAGGGGTGGATCTTGTAGAGAAGTACCCTCTATGAGGATAAAACCTAGCTATTAATTGTAACTATGGTTATCAAGGTTAATGAAAAATTTTTGGTAATTTTTGATTGTTTAGTTGTTGTTTGTTTGTTTGTTTTTTTTTCCGGTTGTTTTGGTTGTTCGGTTGCATAGTAGCCCCCTAATACGGCATGCCTATGATTATTCAGGAATGGCATACTAGTGCTTTGTTAAGCTTGATTGTGCAATCGGATTGTTTTTAGTTAGTATGGACATGGCCAGTTTGGGCTGGCGGCCTGTCTAAAAAGATTGGTGAGCAGGGCCAGGCATGTGCTGACTTCTCACCGAGCAAGGCCGATCGGATCGACGACTTGACACGCGAACGCATCTTGTCGGTGATCTTGACCTTTAATGGGCAAGGCCAGATCGGACTGGCGGCTTGCTAGAGCAAAAATTACGGAAACGAACAAGACATTTTGTAAATGATAGCACTTTTATTCAAGAAGAACAGAATGTAAATAATATTTAAGTAGAATCCGATCATGAGACACCTGTTACGGGTAGAATCTTCGTAAGTTGTTGGAGTGCCAACTTCTGGGGATGGTTTTCCCCCGAGAGTCGACTAACTGATAAGCACCTTTTCCATGCACTTTTACCACTTTGTAAGGTCCTTCCCAGTTTGGGTCTAACTTGCCTTCAGGACCTTGTCTGCTAACTGCGTTTTTCCGGAGGACCAGATCTCCCTCCTTAAAGTACGAGCGTTTTACTTTGTTGTCGTAATATTGAGAGATTCTCTGTTTGTATCTTTCCATTCGAATGAATGCAATTTCCCTATTTTCTTCTAAGTCGTCTTTTGCATGCCTGATTTCTGCTTCCATATCCGTTTTTCCATGAAGCTCGAGCCTGGGCGATGGCAATCCGATCTCGGCGGGAATGACTGACTCGCTTCCATACGCCAGGGAGAAGGGCGTTTCTCCTGTGGCGGAGTTCGGAGTTGTTCGGTAGGCCCACAGAATGTTCAGTAGGTGCTCTACCCAACTCTCTCCCTCTTCTTCGAGCCTTTTCTTTAGGCCGAATTTGATTTGTCTGTTGGTTTGTTCCACATGCCCGTTAGCTTGCGGATAGCCTACTGAGGTAAAATGCTGAGAAATCCCTAACTCTGCGCACCAGGATCGGACACCCTTATCCTCGAATTGCGTTCCATTGTCTGATATTAGGGCATTTGGGATTCCATATCTACATACAACATTCTTCCAGATGAATTTTTGAATGACCTTTGCGGTAATTGTGGTGAGGGGTTCAGCTTCTACCCACTTAGTGAAGTAATCCACAGCTACTATGAGAAACTTGAAACCACCTGGTGCTTGGGGTAAGGGTCCGACCAGGTCGACCCCCCATTGGTCAAAAGGCCAGGCCGCAACCAATGGTGTCATTTGTTGTGATGCTAGATGAGGCATGTTGCTATGCACTTGACATGATTTGCATTCACGGACGAAGTCCTCGGCATCTTGCTGCATGGTCGGCCAGTAGTATCCGAATAGCCTGCACTTGCGTGTTAACGTTCGAGCCCCCGGATGGTTTCCACAAATTCCTAAATGAATCTCACGGAGTAAGTAGTTCCTTCATCTTCATTACGCGATCCCGAGCCACGGGAGATGAAGATTTCTATAAAGTACATTGTCAGCGCGTACCTGACGCGCTCGAAACTTCATCCTTCTTGCTAAAATTTTGTCATTCGGTAGCCTTTGCATCCCGGAGATAGGATACTATAGGATCCATCCAGGTATCTTACGAGTGATGTGGGTTTGAACTTCTGGGAATCATAGCTTCTTTCTGCGGTAATTCTACCAATACCTTCTTGCTAGGTGTAAAGTTGGATGCTATCTTTGAAAGGGCATCGGCTCGCCGATTCTGAGATCGGGGTACTTGCTCTATAAGGACAGTGTTGAACGCTCTAAGCCGAGCGTTAGCTATGGCTAGGTACTTTTTCATGGGCTCCTCCTTGGCCTCGTATTCTCCTTTCACATGATTGACTATTAACTGAGAATCGCTATACACTTGTAAATTCTTTGCTCCCAACTTAGCTGCCAGGTTGAGTCTAGTGATAAGCGCTTCATACTCGGCTTCATTGTTGGTGGCCGAGAATCCGAAGCGAAGTGCGTAGGGAAATTCTTCACCTTTTGGGCTGATGAGCAGAAGGCCCGCACCGACCCTTTCTTTGTTAGAGGCCCCATCAACGTACAATGTCCAAGATTCATCCTCTCGTCTTGACTTACTTTGCTCAATACTGATGGCCGTTTCCTCGGCGAGTTGTGCTTTGACGGCCGTTCGGGGGCGAAAGTCTATATCATACTCGGCCAATTCAACTACCCATTTTGCCAAGCGTCCGGACGTCTCTGGTCGGGACAGGATCTGTCGATGGGCTGGTCGGTGATCACAACAATTGGATGCGCTTGAAAGTAAGGTCTCAGCTTTCGGGAGGCATGTACTAGAGATAGTGCTAATCTCTCGGCGTCGGAATATCTGACCTCTAGGCCACGAAGTGCCTTGCTAACATAGAAGATTGGCTTTTGAGTGTTATCCTGCTCCTTGACGATGACCGAACTGATGGCCTCGCCGCACGCAGCCAGATATATAAATAGGGTGTCCCCCGGTTGTGGTGATGTTAACGTGGGCAGTTCGGCCAAATATGCTTTCAAATCTTCAAAGGCTTGCTGGCACTTCTCATCCCATTTGAACGGATTAGCTTGCTTTAGAATCTTGAAAAAGGCGAGCTCATTGTATGCGATTTCGACAGGAAACGTCCGAGTGCAGCCATTCTTCCTGTTAATCTTTGCACTTCTTTGAGGCCTTCTGGGTGCCGGCATAGTTCTTAATGCATCTACTTTGTCGGGGTTGGCTCTGATTCCTTCTCGTGATATCATGTACCCTAAAAACTTTCCGGTTCGGACTCCGAAAGTACATTTTTTGGGATTGAGCTTCATCTGTGAGGCTTTAAGTACCTCAAAAACCTCTCTTACGTCTGCCAAGTATTGCTCCAGGGACTTGCTCTTGATCAGCAGATCATCCACGTATACTTCCATACACTTCCCTATCTGATATTTAAAAATCTTATTGACAGCCCTTTGGTAGGTCACTCCAGCGTTTTTGAGGCCGAATGGCATGGTTCGGTAACAATATGTGCCGAACTCAGTGATGAATGATGTCTTTTCAGCGTCACGGGGATCCATAATAATCTGATGGTATCCTCTGTAAGCATCCAGGAAACCAAATATCCCAAACCCTATGGTTGAATCCACCATTCGATCTATGCGGGGCAGGGGGTAACAATCCTTTGGACAGGCTTGGTTAAGATCGGTGAAATCCACACACATCCTCCAGCTGCCGTCCGGCTTCTTTACCAGGACGGGATTTGCTAGCCAGTCGGGGTAGCTCACTTCTCGAATGATGTTGGCTTGGAGTAGCTTAGTTACCTCCTTGCATGCGGCGTCTATCCGCTCTTGGGCGAAGTGTCTCTTTTTCTGCCGGACAGGCTTTCGAGGTAGGTCTGCGTTCAGTCGATGCATGGCCAAATTTGGGGATAACCCTGGCATCTCCTCCGTTGTCCAGGCGAAAACCTTCTTGAACTCTTTTAGTAGGGCTACAAGCCGTTCCTTGTGCGTGCTGGGGATCCAGATCCCTACCTCTACTGTTCGATCATCTCGTCCTTCCCACAGACAGATCGCACGTCTTGTCATCCCAAGACCAGGTTTCTCGCGTTGAGGCGGTAGTTCTTCGATGGAGATCGGTGCCGTGTTGCCGTTCGGGTGCTTGAAGCGATCGGTACCGCTTATCTGACCCAAGTCTCCCATGATCTCCACGGGGTTATTATTGACTACGAACCTTATACTATTATGCACGAGTGATACGACGGCTTGCAAGGCAATCAACGGAAGGCGTCCTAATATTATATTGTAGGGAGATGAGGCCTTAACCACCACATATTCGACGGTAAGGGTTCGGCCCAGCGGAGGTCGGCCGAAGGTGGTTGAGAGGGCGATAGTACCCTTAGGATACACAGGTGAGTCGGCAAGGCCGAATAAGGGGGTACTTGTTGGAGTTAACTCAATGATGTCCACATGCATTAAAAGTAAAGTAGAGTGATACATGATACTTACCGCACTTCTGGTATCAATGCAGATGCGCCTTACCAAGTTTCGTTCTACTAGGGCTTCGATCACAAGACCACTGTTGCTGGTTTTCATTGGAATGGGGTCAGTGGCATCGTAAACCACTTCCTTAACAAATCGTCGTTTCTTCCATGGCGTCTGGGTATGGCCGCCGTGTTCTCTGGGGATAGTAGCCACGCTCTTCATCTTCAGGTAGGTTCCACAGACGAGTTGTTCACTAGCAGATGCCCTCCTTCTAGCGCCAATTGACGATCCAAAAATCGTCTCCTTCTAATTTAGGGTTCTTACTCTTGATGACAGCTTGGGGAAACTCCCAGAATATGAAGATAGAAGCAGAGAAGTTTATTTTTGGGTGTTTAGACTGCACTTGATGATGATCAAGCTGCCTACATATCCAATCGGTGAAATTGGAATCAAGTCTCCGTAGTTCCTTAGGGAATGTTTATATAGGGGGCGTAGGCCCTAGGGTTTAATGTGGCGTGTCTAAGAGGGACACTAGTCAACGTGTTCCCTAAGGAAAAGATTATGATTGATTAATCCCCTTGATTTTAGGAGATAAATATGGTATTCAAATATTAACATTAAATGATAAGGATTCGAGCCTTTATTATTCAGGATTTTATAATAGTTATCTGGTTATTACGTAGGTGATAGATAAGATTTTTACTCGAGATAAACTAGAAGGCCAGAGCCAGCTCCTAGGGATCGGGAACGAGGGCCGGACTCCGGCCATCAAGAAATTGTACAAGTCTACAGACTTAGCCCGACCTATGAGATCGGCAGAGATCACAGCCGATCGCCCAAGGTCCAATCCCTGACTCCTCCTCGACCTACCAGAGATCGGGGCGATCCGACCCGTGGGGTCGGTCATCTGAGACGATGGTGACAAGGTGGATGGGTGAGCCCCAGGGCTCGGATCTAGGGGGTCACAAGTAGTTTATGCCTCTGAGTCAAGTGCTGAGCCACCAGAGATGTGCCACGTGGACGGGTCCATTTTCCGGCAGCATCACATGTCAAGATGTAAAATCATCAATTATAGTATCAAGTTTAATATTGTCCAACATATCATTGAATTCATGGGTCCAGAGCAGTCAGCTAGGACATACTTTTCATTAGTGTCATTACTTTAAAAGAGATTGACGGTAAATTCATATATCAAAACAATAAATAAATAAACCAAAATATGCCAAGATCAAGACTTGAACTAGCATGAATAAGAGTATATAACCACAAATTTATCTACTAGATTAGCTTACTGTATTGTTAAAGATGTAATTTTTGGCCCTCTTATAACATGGGCCTTAGGCGGTCGCCCATCTCGCCTGCCCTCAGGGCCAGCCCTGCCTGTAGGAGTAACTCTATCACAATTCAGGTAACTAAATCAACCGTAGACAAACTCGTGTGGGATAAGAGAATGCGCCAGCATACTGTCTAAACGCTTAACTAACGAGAACGAACATGACATAAAAGCCCCAAAGCCCCCGCCTAGCTTAAACAATCACATACTAAGCACTCCATGGACAATAAATCCTCCGTTGTAAACTGTAGGCGCTGGACGCAATCTTAAAAGTCCTCCACCAAGATCCGATGAAACCCGAATGACGAAGCCATAGATAATGCCTGAAAAATCGTAGTAAGCTCCAACGCTTCTATTGCATATGTAGAATATGCCCATCATGATTACGAAACAAAAGCCCAATGGCCTGCGCATCCACCATGCTAGCCGCGTCCGTTTTAGTGACCACGCAGATAGCCAAGGACCCGGAGCCGCGTGAGCCAAAAGAGTGCACATGTGAACCCAATGAATTCAACCGTTTCCTCATGAGCATTTGTAATTAGCAAGGCCACCAATGTTTGCCAGTTTGTTATAATAGATCTATTCATAAAGATGGGCAACTCCTCGGCATCACAAAGAGAATGCAACGGTATAGCAAAATCAACACAAGATTGAAGAGCCGCCTCTATTTTCGTATTTTGTAGACGAGACCCGACCTCCGTCAGCTTTTGGTTATCCTCCTCGTCGGGGTTGGCCCTGGCATTTTTTGGGCCTAAAGCCGGTTTGGCCCTGTTGTATGTTTAATTCTTTTTGGGCCTTTATCGGTTCGAGTAATTTTTTTTTGGATCTTTATCAATTCAAATAAAATAAAAAGTTAACATATTATATTAGGTTGGATCTGATTGGATCTACACGAATGTTTTTTTTCTTTTAACGAAACATATAATGTTGGCCGCTCATATGCAGTTGGGCGCAAAACCGTCGCTCCTTCGCCTCACTAGCTATAGGGCCGGCCCGCTCCTCAGTGACTACAGACGTCAGACGACCCGACCTCTATACCATGGCTACTCTGCAAGGTAGAACCCAATGACAAGCAATTGAAAGGTAATAACACTTTTAACAAATAATTTATAAAACAACACATAACATGAAATGAAAAATAAGTATTTTGGACGGAGCAAGGATCCTCTCAAGTATTGTCTTAAGTGGTCCATCAAGTATAAATAATCTAATCACACACCTAAAATGATGAAAATCATCTAGCCACAGATTTTTTTCCTTCAAAACTATGTCGTTTTAGTGATAATGTTTAGAAACACATGTATTTGAAAGATACTTGCTCATTTTGAACTATCGTAGGCATGTTGTTTCTAAGATTTTGTAGCATAAAATAAGTTAAATATGACGTGCCGAAAGTTAATTAGTTTAGCTTTTTTTCACATTAAAAATAAAGTTGTTTAGTGATAACCTGTTTTTTTCTTATGGTGAAGTAATCTTTTAATTAGTCAACCCTACCGTTTCAAACATTTTTTCTGTTTTATTTTAATTTCATTGAATGGACGACAATTACTTGATGTCTTTTGTATGCTTAACATCACACTAGTCTTTGAGGGTAGGCCAACTAAACCACCATAAAACAAACAAATTTGACGGCCTCTCAATATTTAAGATCCAGTAATGTTATGTACACTTATTTTTATTTTTATTTTTATTATAATCAGACTCTAAAAATAATAGAAAATAATTGTTCAAGTTATACTTTTGTCAACAATTTGAATGGCAAAATGTTTTTTTTTTCTTTCTAGCTGTTGTCGTTTTTTTGTTTTTTTTTTTTTTTATAAATATAATCCGATACTCTTTGTATTATTTAAGTGAATTTTATTATTGAAATTATTTCTATTTATTTGTTCCTGAATTCATGATTGGAAATTTCAAATTCAGATCATAGTCGAATGATTCAAATCCGGATAATTGGATCGTTACGGTATATATGTATGTTAGATAATGTGAAGAGGTTAAAATGTCCTTAGCTAGTTAAGATGAATTAATTTGACTCAATTGTTAAATATTTGGTCCACCACTTGTGAAGTCACATATGGCACGGGGTCTATGTAACGTCTTTTCTTTTTCTTTTTTTTTTTTTTTTTTGCTTCCTGAAATTTCTCAAGTTTCCTTAGCTTACTTCCAAATATTTACGCTATAATTAATATCTACTATTATTACTACTACTCATTTCATTCCATATATGTTACATCATATTCACACCATAATTTATTTTTATTTTTTTTGAGGAACACACCATAATTTATAAATTCAATTAATTAGATTGATTTTACTGTATTATTACATATAAAAAGTGTATAATTTCTTTCTTTTATTTAATGATCATGTCATTATCAGTAAACGTAAGTATATTGATCATGGTCTTTACCGTGTCATTATCGTTGAAGCATTTACTGAATAGAATATCTACCGCAAACACAAAGCAAACTATTCTTTCGCCTTTTATACATATATTCTTTTTATAAATTAATTAGTACTCGTTTTATGTCTTAGGTGAAGGAGTTAGAGCTACATTTTTGTAGATAGTTACATCAAATACCTGCCCTATTGAATAATTATATACCTCTAGGTTTATCCGTCCCAACTACCTAAGTTTTGAAACGCTATTTGTATTATTGATATAAAAAGGAAACAACACTAATATGTGTTTGTATTGGATCACCAAGTCATCAATTTCAAGGAATTTTATATTGATGGAAAGTTTTTACAGGTAGATGCTCATTTTAAAAAGTTTAATTCTTATTGGTTTTGAACCACCTATCAACTAGGATTTGCACATGGACCAATATAAAATTTGTGTTGTTTGTAAAATGTAAATAGCGTTCCTCGACTCATGTTCCGAGGCGTTTAACCAGTATCTTCGGACATGGAAGGAAATAAAACAATACTACCTCCGTCCTAAAATGTAAGTTCAATTTGAATGTTTGTAAGTTCAATTTGGATGTTTTCACAAAGATTAAGGAAGTTGGTTAAATTGATAATGTGTCATTAATTTAGAAGGAAAAGTCTAAAATGCCTTTTGACTGTTATTAATGCAAAGTAATGAAAAGTGGGTGGATAGATAATAAATGATGGGGTAAAAGGAGAAAAATGTAGTAAATGCTTCATTGGTTATTTAAATGGACTTACATTATGGGACAAAACAAAAAACTAAATGAATTTAAATTTTGAAACGAAGGTAGTATATTAATGCTTTGTTTGCAGGGAAATTCTAACCTAAGGACTCCGATATAGGGAGTGATTTGTGTGTGATAATCTGGGCCATGCAGATTTCGTCTGAGAATGAAAGCTGTGTGATCCAGATTGTCTTACACACTGGCTCATTCCACATGTTGGAAATCTCTCATAATAGAACCTCTCTTGTTTGCAAATAGCTTCATCAAACCCAATGATTGAGTAAGTTGTACTAAGTGGAAGAGTGTGATGTGTTTTTACACACTCTCACATATAATAGGAGTGTGTGTGGGTGAATTAGGACACATCTCATCTTTTTACTTGGTATATATCTCAATCACCACAAATTTTATTATGGTCTGGGACCAAAATCTACTCTTAAGTGTGTCAACCAAATAGGATTTTAAAGATTTACAGTAGGCCCTATGTATAAAAACAAACCTTCAATCAGATTTTTCCAAAGTGATGACATAGTGGTCCAAAAATTTGGTCCAGGACCACCATAAAACTACTGCTCAATCACCGATTCATATTAACTCTTCTCGACCCAAATTCGACGAAAGGGAAAAGTATATTCAATGAAAACAATTATAATACTAATATACTTTGTAAATATATGGTAGGGGCACATGTGCCATAATGTGAAGAAACGGCAATAAAAAATAATAAAAAAACCCACAGGAAATGGCCGATTCGTAAAGGGCTTGGAGGATTTAAATTGACATTTGGATCTTATGTTGGAGTGTGGAGGTTCGATCGAATTCCGTAAACTGAAGAGAGACTTCTTTCAGTTTTTTTAGTATAATGACAAACACACTCTGAGTCATTAGGTTATTTAATTAACATTATTTTATGCCACTAGGTTATCGATTAATATTTTAACGCATCTTGTGAGATAGAGAGTGGGCAGCCTTGATTAGAGTTTTTAACCGTTAAGAAGCGGCAATCGGATCTATACACTGAACTTATTAGAGGAGAGAACATAAAGAAGGAAAATGTTTTTTAAAAGAAATAAAAAACGTAATTGTCTACAAATAGGTTAAAGATCTTTCCTCATTCAATGTACCACCGACAGCGATTTTGGAGGCATACTTGCACTCTGTTTCACACCAAAATTTGATTTTATTAACTACAGGGGAATAATATATATCATATCATATGAAGAATAAGAAGTAATAAGACAAATACCAAGATTACTGCTAAAGTCAAAAACATCAACTACATGCATGTTCTCTAAGGATTGATTTGACTACGATTAAAAACCACTAGAATAATTGATACCAAGTATGACCTATATGTTACAAGGATACTCCGGTAATGTGTCCGGTATCTGATACGTATCTGATATCGATCGATACATACCAAATACCTAGGATACATATATGCTTAGGGATGAATCTATAATATTAATTTTCATAAGTTGGATCACGAGATTCGCGATATGCATATCAATAAATCGAATGTCTTGAAACAAACAATAATGTTAAAACAAAACAATCAGATAATAAATGAAAAGTTGTATAAAATGATTACATTCTACAACACAACAACAACAAAGGAAACCGCTCATTACAGTGGTAATATTTACACAAATGCCCCATAACCCATATGTATAGCCTTTAAATTGACCTAGTTGAAGAACATTACTCGAATAATAAGTTTCTTATTTAAAAGATGAGTAAGGGGCATTCCTCCTCCGCCTTACTACAAGAGAAAGAAATAGAATCGAATAATAAGTTAACGGATTGACGATTCTAGAAAGTTTTCTCAATGGAGGAATCGGAGTTATAAAAATGATGATCTCATGTTGGGATAATATCGCGTGTGGAATGTTTTACAATATGAGTATACACGAAAGATAAGTATTATTATGCAAATAAATTTAAAATAGACGCGACAACATAGTTCAAAAAGAAAAGAAGATTCAGCATGTACAATCAATAACAGATCGTGCAGACTGTGATGCAATAACATAATTAAAAGATGCAAAAGAACAAAAATGTAAATATGCAAAATAATAAAAATGATTCAAATCGAGGCGTAGAAATTGTCCTAATCACATGCTCCCGGTTGTAGCAATTGTCTCCCAAACTACAATTGTTTTCGTCTTGAGTTCAACGGCACTTCGAAGAATTGAGACCCGACGAACTACTGGATTCTCCGACTTCTTTTCGACACAACACAACTCAGTGAATGCATAATAATTTTTAATGTACGTAGGAGATGAGAAAATCCGATGTATCAGTTCTCATCTTAGGAGATATTTATATAATGAAGAGGACGAGTCTTAAGCCGACTTAATCAGTCGGGATTCAACAAGTTGGGGCGTGTGCTTGCCACTTAGCAAGCGTGCTCCTGCAGACATCAGCGAGTTTGGGCGTGCGATTGCCTCTTCCCATGCGTGCGCCTAAGCCCTTAGAGGCGTGCGCTCAACCTTAGATATGTTGTTTGATCATGCTTTTGTGCACAACTTGATATTATATGGTATGTATATCCCCGAGACATTAAATGGAACATGAGAAAGTCTAGCTTACGACTTCTAGTAGCCTAGGTTTCGCACCACAACTGAGACCCTCTGCGGGGAAAAGGTGGGAACACTGGATGACGTTTGCCTAGGCCTTGCGGAATATTGACTTAGTAGTCAATGATTCATTTGCTTTGTGTTAAGTAGTTAATGTAGAATGGTCTATGACTAGAAGTCTTTAGGAAGCCTTTTAATGTGAATGAACCTAGGTGACTTGATTAATTTCGTACCGAACATATGTGATGTGTCTAAAAGCTAAAACGTCCTAATCCATGGCAAGTCACATTTTCGTTTCGCAATATGGAACAGTTCACACGGAAAAGTGCGTGCCGTATATGAGTCTTGGACATGTCTCGGTGCATACCTATCATTCGGGCAAGGTGTCCTTGGATGATAACGTAACGAACCCTTGCTTGGTCGAGGTTTTACTAATAGAGCTAGTTGAGTGAGAGTGAGCTCTTAACCCTTGCTTGGTCGAGGTAAGTACATTTATTATTAATTTGTATACCTATTCTTTCATCCCGTAGTGAATAAAAATGTACTTACCTCTGTTATATGTTGTATGTTTACCCTCTTGAGAAGATTGGAAGGTAGATGACTATGGCTATGATGATTGCTATAAAGCGAGTGATGTGTGAGTTTGGATTAATGATTGAAGACAACGCTATCTTTAGTTATGCACTTTTATTATTGAACATTGATATTGATTGTAAATGAGTGGCGTTTGAGAGTTCTAGACCATGTTTCCTTTGAATTATGTTACGTTACTTTTAATTTATTTTGGGATCTTCAAAGTGGTTGTAAACAACATTTATGTTTCGTTGTTTGTCTTTTGGTATTTTTTTAAGACTTGGATCGGGAACTGTTCGATCTCTAGTTTCGTCGTATGGGATTCCCGAGTTGTCTTTTGTTATTTTCGCTTTGAACTCTGATAACAATGTCATAGAGACATACACATATATATATATATAAAAAACTATGCATGTCAAACGTTGTTTTCCATGTTAGGCTGTCCACAATAGTACTGCCCATCACACTCCTTATTTATTTTATTTTCCGTTCCAAATTCACTTTTTCAACACCCTATAAAACAACCAACTCCAATAATACTCCCTATTACAATTCCTCAAAATTACTTTTCATTCACATCTCAACCAATTAATTTAACTACCAACACATTTTCCATTTTTTATTTATACAAAAATCGAAATAAAATATTTTATACTTACAAAATGAGATTTTAATGTCGTATCATTGTCAAAAAAATATCGTATGTGTTTAAACAACCAAATAGGGGATTATTAAATGTCTTCTAATAAATGTCGTATCGTTTTTATTAGGGAGATTATTACCGAAGTGGTTAAAATTGAGTTTAGTATAGTTGAAGAAGATTAAGATAAATAGGTGGAAAGAGAAAAGTGAATTGTGTGGTTAAAAATTGTTACTATTCACCCCAACCTTCTCCCTATAATAGGGGAATGTCTTAATTTTAATTGGGGATTAGGAGATGGATAGGGTGTCATTGTGGGTTTGGGGGTTGGGTATTCACCCAATAATACATTTAAATGTAGAGCTTTAAAAGGTTTCCATTGGAGTCACTCGAACATATACAATGATCATATACTCTCACAATGTCATTTAACATGAAAATGAGTAAAATTGCCTATGTGGCATCTAGTTGGCTTCACAATCTCATTTCCATCCACCTCCTCCTCCACAATGGCCTTTGAACCATTTTCATCCGTTCTACTTTTTCTGCACTTCAATCTTATAATGAAAAGAAAAAAAACTTCAAAGAAACAATAAAAATCAAACTCAATCCTGAATAATGAAAAAAAAAATTGAAGAAGAAATAAAACTAAAAAGTCCGGCGACTAAACCCACAATTTTATGAAAATAAAGTCATAAAAAATACGAAATAAAACTTTCACATTGTAAAAAAGAGAGCCACTGTACACTTCTTTGTAAAATCACATTGACATTTTCTGAAAAAATACATATCACATTGTGAAAATACAAATCATTGTGAGTCTTTAAGAGCCAGATCATCAGGCCAATTCTAAGATTAGCGATAAGCGATGAAATAAGCAATGGCAATGCTCTTTTTCTTGTGGGGCTGACACAAGACTGACAGATTTATATTAATATTTTAATTTAACACGTTTTGAAACTCCAATGGCCTGGTGTAACACATGGCTTCAAAAAGAATAATAAATTAATTTTCCTTCTTTTTCCCTTCTCGATCCAGAGACGATAAAAATTAAATTAAAAAAACATAAAAGCTCATCAAATCTAAAAACAAATTCACAAATACAACAATTCTTTTGAATAGCTTCTTGCATACTGCTCTTACTAAAAATATTTTAAGCTAAACCGAGGACATAAAAAGTTGCAGGTACAAGAAATGGACTATGGGTACTATGAATTAGACATGAAAATAGGACATTTACAAAAGAGAACAAAATAAATAGGTGATGAAAATTGTAGAATATTTACTTAGTAGAATAGGGGAGGATTGACAAAAGCAGCAAAATGTGCCGGAAATAATGGAGAATGGTGTTTGAGTTTTGCTGGAGAAGAAGTTGACATCCACCGGTGAGAACCAAGGGGGGCAGATCCCCCACCACTTCCATGGTAGAACCCCCACCGGGTGGTCACATAGGGAAGTTCTTCTGCAAAGTATCTTCATCACGCTTGAGAAATGACAGGTGGGTTGATCGGAGACATGTAGAGTTTACATCTAACATCTAAACTGTGTGGTTCTGATCAACCCAACAGTCACTTCACTCTAAAATCCCTCACCACACAAGAAGTTTCCGGTCACATAGGCTGTTGTAGGAAATATTTCATCCATTTCTGACAGAAAGTGGTTTTGAAGGGTGAAGTTTTGTGCTATAGTGGATGCTCTTTACCATTCACACCGTAAAGCTATTTTTTTATCCCAAGATAATATAAATTAATACATATTCTTATTTTCTGATATCTCCGCTCTTATAATGACGGTTTTGAGTTCATCTCGTATCTGGATCAGGTTCTAATTTAAACTCTTACAGTAATTCCACAACAAAGATCCATATCCCTATCTTTATACTGTGTATCTTTGTTAAAATCTATGTTGCTGTGATCTGGAGACACGTCGCATCTATTGACTGCATTACGGACACGGCGATACGTCTAATTCTAAAATTTAAGGACACGACACGCCGCCGACACGTATGTATATATATATATATATGTGTGTGTGTGTGTGTGTGTGTGTAATGTAAATAAGATTCAATTTATCAAAAAAATATTCGTAAACATCTAAAAAAACTAGACAAAATAAGATAGGTAATATGTAAATTCTACGAATATCTAGAATAGATATTCGACCTTTATACGGTGCCAAAAGAAATTGTGATTGACCTTCAAAATATTACAAATTGTAAAAATGATTGTTTATCAACAAAAAAACATATAAACTTAATACGGCGTATTATTTATTAAATTATTATAGAAATGAAAATCGTGTATTTTAACGTTTTTATTGAAGAAAAATTAAATTAAAAAAAAATCAAAAAATTAGGTTCAGGAAGCAGTGTGTCGGATATTAAAATTTTAAATAATATTAATTTAATTGGCCGACACATGTCGGACACGGTGTCGGAGCGTGTCGTGCCGTGTCTTGTGTCGGACACGGCGCACGGCGCCCAGATTGAAGTGTCGGTGCATCATAGGTTAAAATAGAGATAGTGCTTTAAAATAGGGATAGTGCTCCACAAATGAGGATACATTGTTCATTGACTCTAAAACAGTGATAGGGATGAGGCTTATGTTGTGGAAGTATTTGAGGAAAAATTCCATTTTTTATCTTTAATTTAGGGATAGAGCGCCGTATATAGTTTTTGCTACAAATACCCTTAGTGTCCTCAAACATGACGGCATAGTAAATGTGTATATTGTGACTGGGTTTGTATATATAGACAACAACTACACAACATTAACAAATTAAGATTAGGCATGGGATTGTGAGGGTATAACTTTCCTTTTACTAAAAATACTTTAAAAAATGATTGTTGCACTGATGGTGTGTATGAAGGGGAAAAAACAATTTTTTTTAAAGGAAATATACATCTACATTTATTTTTTTAAGGAAATATACATGTATCGAATTAAAATTTTACTTTCGATGGTGTTAATGCAAAGTCTCTATGATTGGGTGCTGCCCCTCAACCCACCGCCTCCATAACTTAATTAGGTAGTAGGTCGATTCGATAGGTTGCAAGAATAATTCTTTGGAATTTCGGGGTGATGTTAATAAATGTATTTTTAACGAATTTCTCTATAAAGTTAAGATGAAATCGAATTTCACAACAAATTTTTAATTACTGGATTATTTATGGCCTTTTCCCTTGCTATTTGCATATGATTAAATTAAACTGCATATGTATCAATATGATTTCAATTGTCATAACGAAATTTCTAATATCACCACATTTATTAAATTTAAAATTTATGTGTAATTGTTGTGCTCAATTCAATTGCAAATGGACCGTAAGGCCCAATTCAAATCCAATACCTAAATAAAAGCTCACATTTCTAATCATTATAAATCATGGACCAATGAACGAGTCGTCCGCGTTGAGAATGGACTCCAAGTCCATATATGTCACGTGTTTAGTCCACAATAGTGGGTCAAAAGTTGCAAACCGCTATTTCCCAATTTACGCACTTTTCTTCTTTTTATAATTATTACTTTATTTATGCAAGTCCCATTTAAAAAAATGGTTTTTAATGACACCTGTCAAAGATTTGAACAATGAAAATTGATGGTGAGTGCATGATCGAATTGATTAGGTCATGTAGGAACAAGGTTCAAGTCTACCGGTATGTTAGGATGTCTTAGTTGCATACATCACTACACTTCCACTTGACACCTATCGTAAAGATAAACGGCTCGTCTCGCCGTGATATTCTCTTGAATTCTCAAAACTTCTGTCGCTCCATCCCTTGAGCGGGAGAACCCGTCATTTGTCTCATTTTGTGCTACCGGAGGCTCTAAGGAAGTCGGAATAGGAGAGCACTCATCTTGGGGTGGGCTTACTACTTAGAGATGTTCCAAATAAATTTGGTGTGGCCTTCAAAGATTGTAACATTTACTTAAATTAGTTTTAAATACAAATTACTCCATCCAGTTTAAAATAAGCGAGGCGATCTTAAAAGATTTATTTCAAAATAAAATTAAGTGACTTACATTTCCAATCTGGCGATTTAATGTGTTTTTCTAAATCATCATTATTTATTAAGGAGTGAGAAATTAAGCGCAACAATACATTAATTATAGATTAAGAGTTTTTTTAGTCATTTTGATATTCAAATTAAAACATTAATTACATCTTTTTAACAGTCGATTCGAGTTATTTCGAAACGAAAGTAGTATATCGTAACAAACTCGACTCATCCTATAATGGAAAGGACAGAAGAAGAAATGAATTTTAACGGGAAATGAATTTTAACGGATGGTCATAAAACGGGCTTACTACAAAACAAGGGGCATTTCGGACAGTTAGGATTCTCAGGTGGAAAGCATTAATGCTAACTGATTGTGTTTGTGCATTTTTCTTGCTTCGTAACTCCTCACTTTTTATGATAGAGTTGTTTAAAAGTTTGCATTTGAATATAATAATAAAAATTGTAAATTCTCCACGATCAATCCACTCGGACACTACACTTTGTGTAAATTTTGATTTACAGAAATCCAAATGTGCTTTCAGTAAAATCCGACTTTGCTAGTGTTGGAAAAAATATTTTGATCTTTGTAAATTCGAAATTTACACAAAGCGTAGTGCTCGATTTATTAGATGGACTCTGGTGAGATTAATAGTGTAAAGGGGAAAAAAAAAAAAAACAACTAAAAAAGAAATTGACGTGGAACAGAAAGGCCAAACTTTAATCCGCGAAAATCTCTAAGGCCAAAGAGTTGCTGTTGAGAAATTGTCTCTTACATAAGCAAGTATTGATGATGGATATTGCTTCATGAAAACTAGCCGTGGACATTTCACCTTGTGTCTAAAACATATACTACTACAATTCTTTCTCATATCATTCATTCATATTCTCCACATCATGACATATACTACTACAATTCTGTCTAAAACAGTTAGTTAGGACATGCTTTAATTTACCATCAACCCTTTTTTTTTTTTTTTTTTTTTTTTTTTTTTTTTTTTTTTTTTTTTTGTTTGGATTCATCATTGTTATTATTGCAGTAGTAAAAAAGAAAAATCTAAACATGGAATTTCGTAAGAAGAGAGTAGTAGTAGTAATACATCTGCTTTTAATTGTTCTTCCTCTGTTAACGACGTGTGGATTCGTGTATGCGGAGAAGGAGAAGGAGAAGAAAGGTGTTACGTACGATAGTCGTTCATTGATCATCGATGGAAACAGAGAATTATTGTTTTCTGGTTCGATTCATTATCCGCGGTTGCCTCCTGAGGTAATTAATTCTATTTGATTTGCATGAACATTTTGATTCTACAACGACGGCTTCTGATTGAGTGTGTTTGAAAATGTTGTAGATGTGGGTGGATATCATTAACAAAGCTAAAGAAGGAGGTTTGAATCTTATTCAAACTTATGTTTTCTGGAATATTCATGAGCCTGTTCAAGGCCAGGTAACAATGAAATCTCTTTTTTACAATTCAAAAAGATTTCAATTCGAATAATACATGTGGTACGAATCAATTGTTGATAGGGAACAAATGCATTGAATTTTTGCAGTTTAATTTTGAAGGCAATTATGATCTGGTAAAATTCATCAAGTTGATAGGAGAGGAAGGCTTGTATGTTACTCTTCGTGTTGGACCATACATTGAAGCCGAATGGAATGCCGGGTTTGTTTGTTTCCCTGCATTCATTCTGTGTGTTTTTTATTCTTCAAATTCTCTGCTTAGTTAAACTAATAGTTTCTGTGGATCAAATGTATGCACAGAGGATTTCCCTACTGGCTTAGAGAGATCAAGAACATCACGTTTCGAACATATAATCAACCCTTCATGGTGACTTTTTATCAAACACCTTGTGCATCTTTGAACTTATATTGGATTTGAGTGATTTAAGGGTTGATCTTTGTTATGAATGCAGTACCACATGCAAAGATTCACTGAAATGATCATAAACAAGATGAAGGACGAGAAGCTTTTCGCTCCTCAAGGAGGACCGATCATCCTCGCACAAGTATTATTCTGATTTAACTCTTGATAATCCAGAATTTTGAATTTGCTGTGAAATCGTGATTGAAATTTCGTTTATTTTTGTTTCAGATTGAAAACGAGTACAACAATATCCAGCTTGCATATAAGCAATTAGGGAAACAGTATATAGAATGGGCAGCAAATATGGCTGTCAGTTTATATAATGGTGTGCCATGGGTTATGTGCAAACAGAAGGATGCACCTCCATCAGTTGTACGTTTTCGTCGTCTCTTCTGTTCAATTTTTTTCTGAGAAAATAAGGATAGAGAAAAACTCATTTAGTGTAGTATATGAATATGTTCTTAGATTTCTACATGTAATGGAAGACATTGTGGAGATACATGGACCGGTTCAAATGGTCCGAATAAGCCGTCTTTATGGACAGAAAACTGGACAGCTCAGTAAGTAGAATGATAATTACTTGGAGATTCAATAGTTTCACCATTCATTTTATGTAAAAAAATTGGGGGGTGGGGATTTTTGTTGAGTATACAGATACAGGGTATTTGGTGACCCTCCTTCTCAAAGAGCAGCAGAAGATATTGCATTTTCAGTGGCTCACTTTTCTCAAAGAATGGCACACACAACAATTACTATATGGTTAGAACAATTCTCAAGAGTAAATCATAAAAGTAGGGATTTTGATGAATGCATAAAAGCTAGTATTATAACTCTATGCAGTACTATGGTGGAACCAATTTTGGCAGAAGTTCATCTTCCTTTGTTACAACTCGTTATTATGTGAAGCCCCACTAGACGAATTTGGTAAGTTTTACCATAACTCTTTGTGCTTATAATTACTATTTGAAGCATTGATGAAGATCACACTTGTTTTATGTTTGTGTTTAGGGTTAAGAAGGAACCTAAATTCGGTCACCTAAGAGACTTGCACAGGGCTCTGAGGTTAGCCAAGAGGCCTTTGCTCTGGGGAACTCCACGTGAACAAGTGATTAACAACCTTAAAAGGTATAACTTGCATCTTTTAAATGATGATATTAATATAGAGAAACAAATGTGAAATATTAATTAGTTATCCTTTAAATGAAACTTTTTTTTTTGCAGATTGTAACATATGAGCAGGATTCAAACACTTGTGCTGCCTTTTTGATTAACCAAGATACAGAAGATGACACCATGAATTTCAGGGGTGTAGATTATCTTGTTCCCTTTAAGTCCATAAGCATCCTTCCGGATTGCAAGACCGTAGTGTATAACACAAACACCGTAAGTTTCCTTTGCATTCTATGCTTCTCTATATGCATATCGTATATGAAGTTTAGAAAAGTCATTATTATAATGTATATATATATATATATATATATATATGAAACAAACAGGTTGTGACACAACATAACGCGAGAAACTTCCATGAATCGAGTAAAGTTGGGGAGATCAAGTGGGAGTATTTTACTGAAAATGTTCCAACAAAGAATCATTTACCAATAAAGAGCAAGAAACCTTTGGAGCTCTATTCTTTGACAAAGGATACCTCGGATTATGCATGGTACAGCACAAGGTATATATGTAGCAAATCATAACACACACATAAGTCGATTAAACACGACTAGTTAGTCAAGTAGCAGTATTACTCTTACTAATTAAATAGCAATTCCTTCCGTAAATAGGATACATTTGAACCGCAATGACCTACCAATGAAGTCTGCTATTCAGCCAGTACTAACAGTTGCAAGTCTTGGCCATGCATTGCTAGCTTTTGTCAACGACGAGTATGTAGGTAATTATTACGTTTTATGTACTTGCTCGCGTGTTGAATTATAATCGCTTCGTTTTATCGTGCAACTAAGTTAATGATAATGGCTGCAGGCTTTCATCATGGAAGCAATGTTAGAAAGGATTTCGTGATGCAGAAACCAGTCACTCTCAAGACCGGAGTTAATGATATAACCTTTCTGGCTATGACAACGGGATTTCCGGTACTAATAACTATTGCTATTTGAAATCCATATGATTTTCGTACTTTTTATTATAACACAGTAATGATTTTTCTTTGCAATTGGGGTGAAGAATAGTGGAGCATATATGGAAAGGAGGTTTGCTGGACCAGAAGCAGTGACACTTCAAGGTCTAATGCATTTGGTACCTTTGGACATCACCCTAAGCACTTGGGGACATCAAGTTGGTGTATTTGGAGAACACCAAGAAATATATACAGAAGAAGGTTCTAAAAAACAGCAATGGCAATCACTTTCAGCAGAAAATCAAAAGGGATTTAACTCACCTGTTACTTGGTACAAGGTATTACAATGCCTGTTTATGTGACACACACTTTCACCCCTCAATTGTGAATTTCTTTTCCTTACATTTTCACTCCAAAATGCGTGTCAACCAACTTGACATTGGATGTACAACATACCACAACCAATAAAAACTTGACATATGGCAAAATGGGATGAAAATGTAAGAAAAGTGAGTAAAAGTGCAAAAAACTTGAAAGAAAGAAAGTATTCCAACTTTTGGTAACGACATATCTAAATCACTATGATGTATGTGTTTGTTGCAGACATATTTTGATGAACCAGAAGGAAACAGCCCTGTTGCTATTAGGATGAACCAGATGTCAAAAGGGATGATTTGGGTCAACGGGAAAAACATTGGACGATATTGGGTCTCTTACCTTAGTCCCCTTGGAGAGCCTACCCAAATCGAGTATGTCAAAATTTCTGCAAATCCTACAAACAACAAATGTTGTTATATTATCTTTACCTTATACAAGAGAAAGATTACTAAAGAAGGAGTCTTTTTTGTTTTGTTTTGTTTTGTTTTGTTTTGTTTTGTTATTCTCAGGTACCATATACCTAGATCATACTTGAAGCCAAAGCAGAACCTGCTAGTAGTGTTGGAAGAGATAGGAGGAGATCCGAGGGGGATGAAATTTATGACAGTAAACAGAGACACGATATGTATAATATTGAGGGAAAGCCATCTACCATTACCAGATGTAGATGCATGGGAAAGGATTGGAAACCAAGTGAAAGCGCGAGTGCAGAACCTAACCAACACAGCTCGGCTAACTTGCCCGGATGAAAAAGTTGTAAAAGCCATCAGCTTTGCAAGTTTTGGGAATAATGAAGGTGCTTGTGGTGAACTCAAGCCTGGTGATTGCAATGCACCCAATACCCTTAAAGTTGTGCAACAGGTAAACACTAAATATATACTCTCCCCTTACTAATATAGAGATATATAATTGAATAGGATGAAAATAATGTGCATGTTTCTGAACAGCTATGTATGGGGAAGAACGAGTGCGAAATACCAGTGGATAGAGATACATTTCTAGGGCAAAGCAAAGACGGTTGCCCAGATATTGCTAAAGTATTGGCTGTTGAAGCAAGGTGTGGCCATCCTGACAAAAGTTCATTACAAAATGCTAAATAGGACATATTATTGCAGTGACCTTCTTTTGCTTTTGCTTTTGATTTTCATTTCTCGATATTTTGTTTTTTCTTTTTTGGTTTTAACAAAACAAAAACAGAAAAAACCAAAAAAAAAAAACCAAAAGACAAGTGTTCTTTATAGCTGCTATTATTATAAAAGTGTTGGTATGCTGCTGCAAAAGGATCAAAGAAGAGACAATTTAGAAAGTAGGAAAGGGAGGAGAGAAGGTGGAGATGGTGTTTTGGTTAATTAGTCATAGTTTGTATGCACCCACCCCAACCCCTACCCCTACCCCTACCCCATAGTAATGGATGTTTGAGCATTTTTTCTTTTTCTTTTTTCTTTTTCTTGGGTTAGTTTCTAGTTTGAAATAAATGAGATTCACTTGAAAATAAAAAAGAAGTAAAACGGTTTTCAATTGTGTTTTTTCTTATCGAATTGCAAGAAAATAGTCAAACCATTAACGGAGGATATTGTGCCACATAGCAATATTATTACAAAGCTAAACTCAAATTACCAACACCAGTTGCTAACAGTGAACCCTTATAAAGTTTACATAAGTTTGGCGAATGACGCAACAATAATATTGTCTTTCAAAATACATTCACAAGTTCATTAGTTAAATCAGTGTCAGCAGTCAAGGAAGATCTTTCCGGTCTAGCTTCGGATTTTTCAATTTTCACAGGAATCAAATGGCTAGAAGATTAAGGTTTCTATTAACTCATACACACCACACAACACCACTCAATAAATGTTTTTCAACTGACTCATACACGTGTCCTGCAGAGACAATCCGTGATACATGAAATACTGTGAAAAAGGGTTATATCACAACGATCTAATTACCGTCCATTCACTATACGGTGCTTGCATCCATCACATGATAATGTGGTAATAATTTCCAACTCAAAAGGTTAATGAATAAAAGTACTAGGACAATGTTTGAAGTTTTTCCTGTATTATGAATATTTGATGACAATAATTGTTACAACATGATCAAAATCTCCAAGCAACAAAAAAAAAAAAATATCAATTACACAGGTAAGGGCAGAGGCAATGCCTGCCACTAATGCCACAACATATTCTACATTCCTAACTGAAACCCTGAGACGTGCATAATAAATTTATTATTCCAGTTTATTTACATTAACACCCCCTACCAAACATAGGAGGGGTGGTAAAAGGGTAAAGAAAAAATTAAATTGCAGGAAAAAAAAAAAAGGGAAGAAAGAAAAATACAAATCCCATACACTCCAGCAAGTCTTGTGTAAACCATGTTGCGCTCGCTATCTATGCCCATTCTGCACATTCGAGTATAACTAGTTAGAAAAGGAAAATAAAAAGGAACAGAAAAGAAAAAGGATCCCATTGCTACGTTATATTGTGTCAGGGCGGTTATTAACCTAAATAAATCTTGAAATTATCCTATTTTTAAGGGAATATATATCAAATGTACTTGATACCTATTATCTTTACTGACGATCTCAGGCATAGACAGCTTCGGCTTTTCTGTATACACGGAAATCACTTGGCAATGCTGGGGTTGGAGAGGGCAGTGCTGCAAATCTTCATAAAACTGTGATTCCTCACTTAAACAAAGTTTGCTCAGCACGCAAAACTGGCTGCCAACTATAATTATTGTTCTGATAATGTATATAAGTTGTTAGTTCAAGGTATCAAGACAAATCGAATGACCCCTGCCCTTCGCTTATTGCATACAGTAGTTTCTTGTGCATTACTTCCTGCACAACAACAAGAAGAACGAGACTTAACATTAGGAAAACTAAATAGTTAAGAAAAACCGTTTTCTTTCCATTATTATTTCAAGTAAAACTTCGAATTTTAATTTTGCTACGTCCGTCTCTAAATAAGAGTGGTTTCATAGGTTCTCTAAATAAGAGTCGTTTTACAGGTTTTCACATTAATCAAGAAAATTGATGAATGTCGTAGACTTTAGTTCATAAAGTCTAAAATACCTTTTGACTGTCATACAATGGATGCAAGAAGAGAAGAAAAAACTAAATAAATGTTATCTTGGTATTCTAAATGACTAATATAAAGGGACAAATTATATTGACTAAAATGACCTCTTGTATAGTGGCAGAGACAAATTATTTTGACTAAAACGACTCTTATTTGGGGACAGGGAATTTTTGTGTGAGTGACTGAAACGGCTTTTATTTAGAGACAGAGGTAGTAGTACTTGCAACATAATTTGCATTCCAGTCATCAAGAATACACAAAGGGTGTAAAAACATGTACCTTAGTGGAGTAGGGAGGCAACTTCAAGTAATTGGCACATGTCATCACACTAGGTAAGTCATCATCTGCAGATTCCAATGATCCAGACCCAGCATTTGTTGTGTTGCTCAAGCAGCGAATGCTGCACCCAATACCAAAATATTTGCGCCCAATTGTAAGTATACGGAAAACAAACAAACAAACTGAGAAAAATTTCCTTCGAGAAGAGTGTTTTACCTTGCGCACAATAGTCAACTTAGGACTTAATACCGCCAAACCACCAGGAGGAAGTCGAGGAGCACCGGTCACAAACTGACAGAACGCCCTTTGCTGATCAGGGGTGAATTCTCCCATGATTTCTAGTAACTAGGACAAATAAGAAAACGGTTAGTCATATTCAGTCAAAACCTTACTAACTATGAAGGTAAGGAGACAGTTGGTTGGTTTGATCAAATTTTTAGCCGTTCTTCAGTTGTTCGATAAAAGGTACATTGGGAGAAGAAACAAATAACATATCAAAATGAAGTAATGAACATACGTTGATGACAGCTGGACTTTTGGCAGTGTAGCCGTGATCAAATTTAATGTGATCAGCTAAGGACTCAGCCTGTAAAAAGAACAAGGAAAGGCCAATGTTATCAATAAAATGTTAGTAAAATGAATACGTTACGAGTCTAGACAGAATCTCAGAAGGAAAAAAAATGGGAAAACCCCTTTTTTAGGGTAAGAAGGGGGCAGTTAGGTAATTACCTTCCACATCTCCCTCCGACCACAAAGTAGATAATCCAACTCATCTGGAGTGAAAATTTGCAGACTTGATATGTCAAACACCTAAAGAAAAATCCGAAAAAAAGAAAAAGAATTATTAAGTAAACAAAACACCTACCAGAAACAGGCAACACATAGATTAGTCAATCTCCTACGAAATATTATACCAAGTTAGACAATAACATAATGATTAATGAATGAAATTCCCCCTCACAATAACACTTAAAAAATGACCAAGCTAAAGCAAACCTGGTTAAATCCAGATCTAAATGCTTCCATCTGCCGCTTGATCCCGGTCCTCACAGTAGCATCAACCACCAGGGATACGTACTCCTCCAAGTTGTGAATATCGACCTAATTACACAAATACAGGACGGTGATAAGCATTTAAAAATGAAAATACAGATCATGCTGCCAAGAACAAGAAAATTTCAACTTACAGTCTCATCAGTTAGTTTCAAAGTATAATCAGAATATCCTGGAAGAGTGAAGTCCAAACAGAGATCTTCGAACTGAACACCGTGAAAAAGTAATTCACCAGTTGTATCTTGACAATAACCTCCCAGGGACTCTAGATATTGTTTCGGCAAACAAATGCTTGTAATTCATGCAACGTTTTCGAATTCAGCATCAAAAGAAAGAATATCATGTAAATCAAGTTCCTGCATTCACATCCAAAGACATTGCATGTTCAGAAACTTAATCTAACAGAAGGAAACAAATCATTTTTCTAACAGGTGGCTGATAGGAATTACAAACAGGAAAACAAGTGTAGAAATTCAATAATCAGCAAAACTATTTACCTGACCAAGTACAAGTTTGTAGAAAGCATTAGACAATGGCAAGTCCATGAGCCGTCCATCTTGAAGAGCTTTGGCCATCACATGCCCAAGCAACCGATAATATTCTAGAACTTTAGAAAATTGATTCCCATCAGTGGTATCAACATTTGGAGGCCAGGGACGCGGAAACAGCCCAAGAGGTGATTGTATAAGATCTCTATCTCCATTAAATGAATCTAAACCATCAATGTTATTGGCTTTTCCACCACCTTCATTTACATCAGCTTCCATCGATATTCTGACTTCTGACAAAGCATTTGATCTCCACAGTCCTAGTTTAGCCTTTTGTAGTTCATGACTTAGAAGCGTATAGAACTCCAGGGTTGGTCCTAAACCAGTGCCAACTTCACCAAAATATTCAACTTCAAGAACAGCTTTTTGGCTGGAGTACAGATCCATGACTTTCACAGCGGACTCTAAAATTCGACTACGGGAAACACGAACTTTTTGTCGCTGCAGTCTCCCAACCCTCAACTCCCTCTCGTTTGTAGAACCATGGCCATCTGCACCCTGTTGCAGCTGAAGCCGATGGAGTGCACGGGACAATCCAAAAGCAGTTGAGTAGAAATACTGGCGCCGTGCCTCAAAAGGGAACAAAAAGGGGCACGCCCTAGTCAACTGATAACACCACGAAGGCAGAGAACCGCTACAGAGTGCAAGCGCGTCCTGAAGCTGCCGAACTAATTTAGGTGTGAGCTTCTCACTAGCAAACTCCTGTGAAGAAATTTTTTGTGACAGGGACACTGGGCAAATCAAGACTTGTAACTTTTCCTTCAGAAAAATCATCAATCATGGCTTCAACTCGTAAGCGTGGGGCGAGCTGATTCATACCGTCCAGGACACGTAACAATGCCAGTATATTATACGTAGGGTTATCCTTTTCGAGATCACATGGAAGTTCTCCTTGTAAAATACTATCTAGAAGGGACACCTGATGCAATGAGGAATCAACACTAGAACTTATTGAAGAACTAGCATACGGACTTGGAAGGATTTGCCGAGCTACTTGTCCCAGGTGAAGCATTCTCTGTCTGGTTGTCTGCTCTTTGGTATGTAATTGTGTAAATATCACTCCAAAGTCTGTTCCCATCACTGGAGGTTACATCACTTCCAGCAAATTTCTCTTCATCATCATCCTCCAGGACAAGCTGACGCTGGATAGCTTGATATATGGTCAAATTTCGATTAAGCTGCTTCCCCCCAGCAGAAAACATCAATCTTGGAGGGTCACTAGAACCAAAAAGAAGGCGACCATGACGAGTTTTAGCCCCCTTCATTCCTCCGCCATTACTAGCTGCAAGTCCAGCCATGGCAGCAGCAGCAAATGACATTGCCCTTGAACCGAAGGATCTACCTGCAGAGTCGGATCCTCCCACTGCAGGGACACTACTGCTGGAACCAGCCGAGGATTGACCTGGCTATCAGCTGAATTTAATGCTCCAGCTGAATCCTCTTCCCCTAACTTAACATCATGCACCTTCTCCAACATGCAAACTGGGAGCGACTCATCCCCTAATACCTGACGAAATCATCAAAAAAAAGCAGTTAAAAACGAATAGCCTGTGAGTAATATTAAATCAGCATGACTATGTGTTTGAGATGATAATTCAATAATAAAACTCAAGTCCATGAGTTGAATTCATCCCAAATGCAGGCAGAATCAAATCTCAACAAGATAACACAAAAAACCATGACAGGCTCCGATATTGTATACCCATCACATAACACAAAAAGAGATTCCACTAACATTGTTACCCAAAACTAGCGAGCAATGGCCAGTTGTTTGACAACTGACAATCACCGTACTTAAAAGCATTGAATGTGAAAGGATAGAGAACTGAAAGGGTATTCAAACTAAACAGAGTTGACATACATCGTCATGATCTTCTTCTTCATCATCAGATACTTCATCATCTTCAATCACCAATCGTCATCAATTTCAACAGGTGACATATCCAACTCATCATCCTGCAGAGCATCAGAAGTTGTTAATATGCAGATTTAAATCAGTCCATGAAGCCGAGAAACACTAACCGTGGATCACATAGCCTGTAGACATAAGTCAGACCAAGTTGGTCAAGGATGACTAACCATAAAGACCGAACATATGCAGACAAACAAAAGACAAGTAGAAACGAAGAACAAAATGCAAAGACTCCTATCTAAACTCCCATATAACTGAAAATTATTAAAAGCACCCTAGAAGGGACAAGCAATCCACTGAAACAATGCATACCTCAGAACTGGTATCCCTGCCCACAGGCTTCAGTTGGGGATCTTTATCCGGAGCAGCTGATCGACGAGAAGCATTTCTAGTCTGAGGGCCTTTCCTTTCATCAGAGGTATACTTCAAAACAGCTTTTCCCTTTCCCTTAGATAAGCTTCCACCCTTTCCTTGGGTCTGTTCCTTGTTTGCCGTCTCACCAATATTGATCGATGTTCTGGCTCTGGTAGAATGACGGCGAGCAGCTGCCATAAGAGTGGAACTAGAAGGGGAAGAAGCACCAGCTCCTGAAAGAGTGGTGCCAGATTCAGAATTCCCCACGGTTACTGAGGGCTTCTGATTAGCCTCACTTCTCAGGACCCGGGGCCACAAGAAGTCTTCAACTGCAGCTAAACTTGCTAATGGATCAATCAGAACCACATTGGAGGAATAGTCACGGAGTGATTTCTCACCTTGTGCTCTACATAGGCGCAATTTGACGGGCTGTGAAAGAGCACTTAAGCCAGAAGATGGGCGTGAACTCCCACCAGATGGCCTAGCATTATGACTCAGAACAACAGGGAAGCGTTCTAGCGAGGACAGAGCATTTTGAAGCTTTTGAATCAAAACAGTCATTGGCACTGCGTTGCCTTCATGAACAACTGGAGGAAGAGAAATTGCAAGAAAAGATTTGTATCTTTTGATGGCATGCCTGCGAAGCTTAGGCAAATCAAATTCAGAAATTTTTTCTTTGGAGAAATATCCACATGAAAAGTAGTTCAACAAAGCCGCAACAACTCCGCTGCCAATGAATTCAAAGGTGGACACACCGTCCCCTTTGCTGAGTTCCCTCATTAACTCTTCAATCACTGCAATTAAGTTTTCCTCTCTGCTGACAGAAGTATCAGCAAGACGAAAACCAGAAGCTTTTACTTTTCCTTTTGATTTACTTTTTTGCTCATCAACACTAATCAATTTCATGCAAAGATTCTTCAGATGCAGAAGATCTTCCGTAACCCCAACTTCTGTGGATTCTGGATTTGAAGGGAAATACTTATCCTTGAAAGCTTTTGCAGTTGCACTAACAGTTGCACGAAGACTGGAATTTGCAGAAGGTATCGGTGTTGAACTTGGAGGAGAACCAATGTTGGAAACAATTCTTTTAGCCTCTTCAGTTGAAATTGCTTCAGCATAAGTGTTTAACCCACGTCTACGATTACGCCTAGATCGAGATGATCCAGGAATCGAATCATTGTCTTTATCATTGGATGAAGGTTGAGTCGCAGAAATTACAGGGGAACCAGACATAATCAAGGTATCTATAGCATGAACAACTCCTTCTCTAACAAACATTTTCGAGAAAGTCTCTGGAAGCTTCTCCATTAAGATTTCTGAGATTTGGAGGGCAGGCACCAACACCTGCGGATCCTTCCAGGCCAAAACCCCTGCTAAGAAACTATGGAAACAAGAGTAGATCAGCATTATTTTTATCCAACACTCAGGAATGAGAAAACCTCATGGAAACAAAGCATACAGAAGATTCATCATCACTTAAATGCACAGGCACTGCAAAAGATTTCAGACATCAAACTCAGCTTTACTTTCAGATTTCCCCCACCAAACACAACACACACACACTTTCTAAAACCTTGCCCTCAATAATATGAATTATACCAGCTTTGTTACTTCTGGAAGAAACATATCTATGACCTGCCTTTGCAAAACAAAGTAATTGGTTTCTTCACAAATTACCATATACTCCATCCCACAAAAAGTGTCCACTTTTTGAAAGAAAAAAAAATTGTCCCACAAAAATTGTCCATTTAGAAAACCGTTACATCATTAAATGCATTTTTTCCAAACATACTCCTATCCTAACATTTAATGTTTGTATGTTCATTTCATATTCCAAAAGAAGCCTTTATTATGTGATAGGGGTGTATATGTCCATTAGTATTTGAAATACAACACATTAATTGATTTCTTAATCTGTGTGCAAAACAAAAGGTGGACACTTTTAGTGGGACGGAGGTAGTAGTATCAGATTTTACACATGCTCAGAACATAAGAGATAGCAAAATATATTTTGGTAAATCATTGCCAGACTCCAAAAGGCTACAAACTACAAGGGACAAGATGAGAGATATATGTTTCAGGCAACAAATTTTCAGAAGCGTACCACAAAAGCTACCATGGGGTACAATAGTACACTAAACATATAAGAATCATGAAGATTAATCCGAATATAAAGAACACATTTTCATATTGTTCCTTTTCCGAGGAAGAAATGCACTAATAGAGCATTCTGGTAAACAATAATCAGGCGGTTTTAATCAATGGACTTGTTCTGTATTGATACCTTAGTTCCACTTAAAGTCATCACAGGTATAGTTGTAGGAATATTTCTTATGAATCTAAGGAAAAAAAATTGTAAGGAGCTTTAGCCCTTTAGACGTTTCCCAGATTCTTCTAATAACCAAGAAATTTGTAATCTCTTTAGCACAATTATTTTGATATTTGCAACAATCAGCTGAGTTTCCCGTGCCATACAAGCAAAATATTTGATAGCATACCTCGATATGTTAGAAGCACTCATTAAAGATTGAATCATGTCTGTTGGGCTAAAATACATTAGCTTTCCAATGACTGACAGGCACTTGTGACGGACAGGACTGTTCACACTTGAACCATAGATCTGCATGGTAATATAAAGAAATTTATAAAGTGGGAAAAGGCAAGCTCAAACAGAACAAAAAGTCAAAAAGATATTTATGTCCAAAACTAGCCTGAATAAGAACAGGAAGGAGATCCATTCCAAACTGTTGCAAAAGTTCAGGATGTTCCATCAGCAATTTCTCTCTGGCTGAAACCTCCTGCTGGTTCCCATTTGAGCTTTCTTGTTTGCTAGTACTGCTACCAGGGGCCTTCTTAGAGATGGAACTCTTGACAAAAAGATTAGCATTAGCCGGCAGTGAAATGGTTCCTTGTGGCAGTGCAGGAAGGAGCTCATTTGCCAGGTTTACAATTTCAAATATCTGTAATATAGGAAACAGGAGCCACTTAAACTCATATTGAGGAAACGCCAATTTCTTGAACTTGCTGGGTGCGGAAAAAAAAAAGTAATAACCGCCATGACGAGTAACAAGTTGGTGGACAATAATATATTTGAAAATAATAATAAAGCAATGCTTTGAAGGGTGAGCAAATACAAAATCATCCAAACGAGTTCAAAAGGTTTTGCAAGCATTAGCATTGTAAAACCACCACCAATAGAACCAAAAACATCTTCATTTGGAAGAACATGATTGGCATGGCACAAAATCGGTTGCTAAATGCCAGACTAACAAATTGCAGCAAAGCAACATCAAGTGGCCAGTTGTCAGTTTCCTGATCAGGATGCGATTTTAATGCCTTTGGGTAGTGTTGCCAAAAGGGGCGCACATGGGTGAGCATGGGGGAGTGCCCCACTGATATCCGGGATATTTTTTGTATTAAATTGATGTAGTTTTGTTTTTAAAAAATGTAAAACCCACTAATGCCCACACTGGATCTTCGAATTAGCTCCAGTGCCCCCACTAAATTTTTTTCCTGGATCCACCACTGGTGTTGCCCATTAACAGCAAGCATGGGGCGGAAATGCAGGTTTCTAAACCATAGGAGCAAAATATTTCTGGACACCAAGATAGCCATAATCAGGGATATAAAAATTTTGCACTAGGCAAACTGCAAAAGCATCAACAGACTATAACCAAACTCACATCCAGCCACAAATAACATCAATGCATTCAGCTAAAAAGACGGGCAACAATACCAAGCCATAAAAAGCACATTTACCTGATCCGCTGGCCTACTCAACGCAGGCGAGACAGACATGCCAGCAACAAGACCAGAACCAGATAGAATCTCTTTCAAATCGCCACTGATGCCAGAGAGCAGCAAACTTTTGGCTCCTAGATGAGAGCCACTCACACACGTGGTAAGCAGTCGGATCAACCCCTATATTCTTTACCATGTTAAAAAGCAACCTCGAAATTCAGGGAAAAGGCAGACATGTAAAAGCTACATTGAACATACAGTATATGTAGAGGGGCTAAGAGAAGCTTGGAACCCTCCAGAATTACGGATGGAAATGAGAGAGGCGGCCTGTGTGACTAGTCCAAAGTTGCAGAGTTCATCCAGTTTATCAGGCGATGAGGCAAAAGCCTCGGCAATCCGAGTCAAGCATACAGAAGCATGCTCCAAAACCTGGTAAACCAAAATGAGCAAAACCATAAACAAGCTAATACGAGCGACAGGAGTACTAGACTATAATGCACTGTTGTTAATTGTCTTAGACATGGATTATTCTCCAACCTTCGAATCGTGATACTGAAGAAGGTTCGTTAGGAGAGGAACGGCTTCCATTACAAAGTCAGCAGCATCAGAAGGAAGTTTCTTGCACATGTTTGCAGCAGTAGACAATGCCACTCGCTGAAGAGGATAGTCACAAAGAAAAGGAAAATAGTAAATTACAAGGCCATAAGAGGATAGTCACAAAGGGTAGCCATCATATTAAAAAAAAGTTCACAAGGGGTTAGAAAGAACCAAATTTAAGACCAACTGCATGCATTTGAGTTTTTGCTGTTAGTTGCCATGAAATAACGCAAATCTTAACTCTAATGCATTTTGAATAGAATACTATGGCAAACAAACATATAAAAGAAAATAACATATACACAGTACAACATTCCCAAATATTTGCTATTGTTCTTTCACACTTCCAACTTAAGTTGAATATAAACTTCTTGCAGTTTTAGTTACCACTGTAGTTATTCTGTAATTCAAGTGCTAGTAGCCTAGTACTAGGAAAATCAAACTGTTAAAAGAGAAAAACACAAATGAGCACCATCTCTAAGTCCTTTCCCCTTTCTTTCCCATCTTTCTCGTAGTTCCGCCAATTTTCATCACCCATAACCGCTCCATGAACACCCAGCTTACTACATCAAGACCACCTCCCTCTTACACATTTCCAAAAAAATAATTCTAACAAACACAAGAAAAACAAAGGGAAAAAAAACCCTCTTTGGTAGGTAATTACGCAAACATCTCATCCTTTCTGTCACCCTTGAAGAACAGGGCATAGGTATCAAAAGCATTATTAGATTCCGCGCAGCTTCAGAAGCCCTTATAGTTAAGAGGTCATTTACTTTGACTGGGAAGCTTAAAAGTTCAACATTTTCATTGAAATTGAAGAATGACGGTGACAGCATATGGTACAACTAAAAGAGTCATTAGAGGTTGGCACTAGTGGATGTACCTTGCTGATGAAAAGGAAATAGCACTAACTTCGTTTCAATGAAATGTAGTCACATTAATATGAAAATATACAAAAATATATGAAAATATGCACATTTAATTCAAACAGATTGCTAACTATTAAAATGTGAATCTTAATGCCCTACATTACTGCAAAAATGAAGGATAGGAGCCTTAGTTTAGGGCCTTCGTTAAGCGGCTTATGGTCAATGATTTGAGTGGCACAGCCTTTAAAAAAATATGAATGGTAAGGCTGTAAATTAAGCCCAACATACCCTAAGCGTGACCTAGAACTAGCTCATTCTGCATGCTTTACTCTCTGAGCCTGACTAACCTTTTTACCATCATGATTTCGAATCAGAATGGCATGTTTGAAGCACAAACACTGTCTCTTTTCAAAATAAACGCTATCTACATAATACTTAAGGTGACTTGACCTTACCCGGTTACCCCAACTTCTGGAATGCTTCAGTCTACCGAACGGGTCTCTTATCATTTCAATATGGTTTTCAGAATTCAAAACATCTTAAGACAACAAGTCATAGGTTTGAGCCGTGTAAGCGACCTTTTATAGATATACACAAGGCCCAACCTCTTATAGAAATATAAGATTACGCCATGTACACTAGGTCCAAATAACCAGCCATTACACAGACCAGGCATTGGGATGGATCCTTCTATGCAACAGGGTGCCTCTTATATCTAATTTAAAGACAAAATGGAGCATAACAAATTATATTTCAATGTTTACCTGTACACCTGTAGAGAAAAAGTCCAGATACGAAAGTACTGCCATCAATGCTCCTGCCCTCAAGCATGCAGTAGGGTGTTCATGAGATATCTTTCTCAGTGCTTGCAGAGACTGTTTCATCAAAATCCAGCAACAAAGAAAATCAGAAATTTGGACAAGTTGCTGCCTTGTCACGCATCAGCCAATGGCCACACTTGATATGTCTTGTAAACAAGACAGACCAATGATTTCGTATTAGGCAGTATCTTTGAAACAGGGTAAAGCACACAGATTTAAAATTAGACCAACGATGCATAAAGACACTTTTAAATCAGGGGAACAAAATTTCCTGTAAGGGTTAGGGGGTGGAAAGTCGCAGTCTTGCTCATGCTTACATTGGCAGATAAACATATTTACAGCCATTGCCAATCTCCAATGGTAATATCATGTAATTTAAAGCGCGCTCACCTGTTCAGCCAAGTCCATGTACTCTATTGTGAGCAGACGAGCAACAAAGCACGAAACTGCACCGTAATGCACCACAGACGCGGAGGAAGAAGGCAGCACATCAACCAAATGTGTAAGAGCCCGGGCTGCAAGAAGCATTATATCAGGATTGCTTTCATGGTTGAGAAGCCCGACAAGTACCGGAACAAAGGAGTCCACAGAAAAGGTGCTCAACGACTCCTCGGTGCCAATCGAAAGCAATTCACAGAGCTGCGTCAAGGCCTCCACTTGTTTCCCCTCTTCACCGTCAGCTCTCAACCCAGACAAAATCTTCTTAAGCCGCCCACTCTGATGAGATGATGAACCAGAACCCATAGCGGAACTTGGCAGCAAATCATCTAACCCAGCACCCAGCTTCCTAAGTAGTCCCTGAAGTGCACTGCTAGCAGAAGTCAGATTCTGATGCAAAATCCCCACGCCACCCTCGCTATCGTTTTCATCGTCTTCCCCATCTCCAGAATCAATATTCAATCCAAAACTCCTCTCTGCATCTATCTCCCTTTCCCTTTCCCTTTCCCTGATCCTAACCTCGTGCTCTTTCTCTTTACCTTTATCCGAATTATCCTTATTAGAACCTCTACCGCGACGACCACGACTCCCAGAGCCAGATGATTCGTTAGTAGAGTCCATACCACCAGTCGACGAACCTAATAAATCCTTAGAACGAGTAGTTACGCGAGAACGAGTAGTGATTGACGAAGAATTGTTAGAACTAGGGTTATTAACGGCGGCGGCGGCGGCTCCGGCAGAAACACGAGCGAGCTTGCTTGAACGAGTAGTTGGACCAGCTGATGAAGAAGAAGGCGCTGAAGAGGTGGCCTCCGCGCGCTTCCGTCGACGAGTTTCCATAAAAATCCAAAACCACCTTTATGGAGCGAATCAGCTCGCCGATTAATCGGCGATCACTAGCTCCACCGATGTCGAATTTCGTTTCATAATCAATCGAAGACCTAAAATCGATAACCCCTAAATAAATGGAACCCCCAAATTGAACTCAAGCCAAATTAAACCAATTAAGCAAAAGCTATAATGGGCCGGGGAGAGTCTGTCGTAAGTCGTAACACGCGTTTTAACATCCACTCATGTAGCCACCACGTCTTTTTTATTTTAAGGCAGAGTTTATACCAGGTTCTAAATCTCTGATCGGTTTAGGAAAATAATACGATAATTAAGATAAGTCCTACAATCATAATATACATTTTATATTCACCCCCTCCAAGAATATAATTTTATTCACTTAAATAAATATAATCTATTTATTATTATAATATGTTTTAGAATGTGTCTAAAATTAATTACCAGGTTCTAAATTTCTAATCGGTTTTGGAAAATAATACGATAATTAGATAAGTCCTACGATCCATAAAATACATACATACATATATTAGCCCAAAAAGTTCACGTAAGCCATGAACTATTCAATTTAGCTGATGCGCAGCTAAACAGTATAGGTGATGTGAAAGGGATAAATATTAATACAATTTCAAATATTCAATTTTACGTCGGAGATAATATCATTTTCATAAAATGCTACAACTTTTTAAAAATAAATTGTTTCACAAAATTCGTTTCATTTAAAAACAACGATCATTTAACGATCTTTTCCAAGATACTATTATCATATCAATTTTTTTGCACTAGTTATCATATCAATTAATGTTTCAGATATCTATTCCAAAACAATCATTTATTATTAAGTAGAAGATATATGTTCATCATTAGTGTTTAAAATACAATAAACTAATTTTTAATCAGTATACACCACACTTTTTGTGGGACGGATATAAGATAATCTAAAGGACAATGCTTTGTAAAACCTCTAACCACTTAATTGGAGTATTTATGTCTTTTCAAAATTTGTTTTTATTCCTTTTATTTTAATATTTTCTTTTGTTTTAAAGATCAGAAACCAATGTAAGAGGGTTCAAAAGTCTATTAAAAGACTTTAAGAAATCTTTAACTTCAGAATTTTACGATTTTTGTGTCCAGATAAGCTTCAGTTTATGGGTATATCAAGTAGGATCAGGGAATGTTGGGCATGTGTGCAGGTAGGTGGTGTATTTGGAGGATTCCAAGAGTCAAAGATGGTATGAACATATGGAGTGCTAACAATTGCCCTAGTCTTGTAGGGAAGATTACTTTCATCAAATGTGACATGTCTTGAAAGAAATAATTTTCTGGATGCAGGATGGAAACATTTGTACCCCTTGTACTTTGTGCTATAGCCAACAAATACACAGTGCAAAGATTTTGGGTCAAATTTTTTCCTTTTTGTATCCCATAGGTAAGGGTAGCATCTACTACCAAAGACTCTGAGAGTGGAGTAGTCTGGATTGGTTTTGTAGAGGACAAAGTGGGGTGAATTCATGTTTAGGACTGAGGAGGGTAATTTGTTGATTAGGTAAGTAGTTGTGGCAAAGGCTTCAACCCAAAGGAACATGGGTAATCTGATGTGGAAGAGCATAGTGAGGCAGAGTTCTCTAATGGTCCTATGTCTTCTTTCTACAATCTCAGTCTGTTCAGGTGTATGGGGGCATGATATTAGGTGAGTGATGCCTGTTTTTAAGAAATGTGAGGTGAGTTTATGATTAAGGAATTCTCCTCCCCCGTCTGTGTGGAATTTTTTTTATATATTTGTTAAACTGCCTTAAGACATAACTTTCAAAATTCAGAAACACCTCAAAGAAGTCTGATTTATGTTTAAGAGGAACAAACCAAATATATTTAGAATAGTCATCAACAAAGCAAGCATAAAACCTAAATTTTCCAATAGATTCAACAGGGGCAGGGCCCCATAAATCACAGTGAACTAAATAAAAAATACAAGAACTGGTCTTAACAGATTGTTTGAAAGGCAGTTTACTCAACTTGCCCAGTTGACAACTTTCACACACATGTTCTTGTTTATTATGCCCTAAGACCTCTATGAGGCCTTTATTCTTCATGACTTGGACTGTAGGAAACTGAACATGCCCTAGCCTTTGATGCTATAATTCAACAGAACAAGACCTAAAACAATGAGAAAAATAAGCTTTTGGACTGCTAGGAAAAATGTATAACTCTCCTCTAAGTCCCCCATCCATGAGCACCTGCCCTATCATTTTGTCCTTCAAAACAAAACCACTATTAGTGAATATACATTCAGCAGAGTACTATTTTGCTAGCTGATTAACTGAGAGTAGGTTTTTCTTTAGTTCTGGTACATATAATACATTAGTTATAGATATAGTTGAGATATTTGTGCATATATGAATCTCACCTATGCCTTTTATTTGCAATTGCGTGTCATCTCCAATAAGAACAAATTCAGAGCCTTGATATGTACATAAATTATGCAAGATGTGTTTGTTACCTGTCATATGGTTGGATGCCCCTGTATCAACTATCCATTCAAAGGTTTGCTATGGTGTTGTCCAGTGGTTAAAGCAGCATGTGGCTTCAGGCACATCACCGATTTGGGTTTTGTTTTTGTTCCACCAAAGCAGATTCGCCACATGACTGTCATACCACAAGATCGACGCATCTCATTCTTGTATCGCTTCTTTCACTTTGGTCATCCTTTGAAGACTTGAAAACCTGCACTCTCCTCGATTGTTTCCTCCTTGAGTTGATGTGCTATTGCTCCCCGTAATTGGTCCGCTGTGCCTCGAAAGCCTCTTCCCGCTGAGTTGAATTTAGAGGATTAGATCTGTTGCAGGGTGCCTTTGTCCATAGAAAGCCATCCGAGACAATCGGTTTTGCTCGAATTGGTAGTGAACCAGATCTCCTCCGATCCAAACTATGCAGCTTGTGATACTAGTTCAAAGTATGCTGGCCTGGGTGGTTTTAGCATAATAGTAGTAAAGGTTTCATACTCAGTCCAAGGCTAGTTAGCAAGTAGTAAACATTTTCTTGGTCTGTGATAGGTTTGCCAATTGCAGCTAAACTATCACAGAGTCCTTTAAATGTCCTTACATGCTCATTGATGTCTTTGTCATTTGAATTTCTTAAGTATGTGATTTGTTGTCTCAAGTTAAATTCCCTCTCCTGTGAGTCTTGAGCATAAGATCTCTTGAGAGCATCCCATACGCCATATGATGTGTCTAGTCCAATGACAAGTCCTAAGGACTCTTCTGAAAGGGATCCAATTAGCCATCCCCTGAGCATTCTGTCAGATTTCTTCCATGCTGTATAATCTGGATTCTTTGTTTGTGTTGTAACTCCACTGACTGTGCATCCTGGGGTTGGACTTGTTGCAGATTATGTGCTGGCTGTTGTGATTATGAATTCTGATGGCCTGCTATCTGTGAGGTGGCCTGCTAGATCTTGACCCTCAGCAAGTGCCAAGACCTGTTCCCGCCATAATGGGTAATTCTTTGAATTTAGTTTGAGGCTGATGAAGTTTGCTACATTAATGGATAGTGTTACCATGGTGATTAGTCACCAATCGCTCTGCTACCATGTAGAAAAACACAAACACACACACACTTTCTGGCAATATCCGAAGGTATGAAGAACAAAATCCTGAAAATAAAGTTATTGAAGCCTTTTTATCATTTTTTTTCCTTAATTACAACTCATAGCAGCCTATCCTATTTATACAAGATTTGCCCTAATTTCGATTTGCCCTAATTTCTGAATTTTGTTTGAACGACAGGATAAACCCTGATTTATCCTGAAGATAATCACAGAGAGTCGGACACCACTACATACGGAGCTAATGGCCTTAATCACTGATTATAGAAACACGTCCAGGTTCAGGTTCTCAGCTTTTGGTGCATATTCGGTGATTTCTTCCTTATTTCTCCAAACTCTTCCTTATCTCTCCAAATCACCTTATTTAATGTCTTGTAGATAAATGTGGTCCTGAGTTTATCTGTTTGTGTTTGTTTGAATTTGAACACAGAGTCTTTATTTGGATAAATGTTGAGCCTTTATTTTTGGATAAAGTTTTGGTTTGAATTATGGTTTGAATTTGACAGCTTTGGTTTGAATTATGTATGTTGTCAAATATGTGTGGTTTGGTTTGAATTATGTAACGGTCACTAGGACTGAGGTTCGCTTTCAAGAATCTGGTTAACCACAAGTACAATAGTACTTTGATAGTCGGAAAAAAAAAAAAAAAAAAAAGGTCGAAATAGTATTTCATATTCAAATATTACTTCAAAGTCCATCAATGCAAACCAAAACACATACAAATAGCTTCAAGTCAAAACTCAGGGTGTTTTTTTTTAATTGTTGTAGAATACACATAATATGAATTGTTTTGTTTTCAGGGCCTTGAATGCTGGTTGTACAAAAATGTTTACAAAAGAAACGTAGAATAGAAGATGAAAATATCTTTTGCTTCATTCAAAAAAAAAAAAAAAAAAACTTTCACTGGTTGGATTAGGAATAGAAAAGATGAATCATTTCTATATATATACTTCCATGAAGCAGACAACCTGCAATTGTTAATGGGAGAAAAAGAGGTTAGTTCGAAGTCTCAAGCATCCATCAAATTAAGTAGAATGAACATCTTACGAGCACGTACGTTTAAGCATGAATTTAGGAGGATGCATCGAGACTACTTTCACCATTATCACGTATACTCCGTCCCAAAACGTAAATCGATTGCTGACTTTTAGCAACCGCTGCTCAAATTAATCAATGGAATTTCGTTAATCACGTAATATTATTAGCAAGCATGATAAAGTCGAAATTTAAATTACATAAACGTAAAAAAGATTAGATCATTTAATTAAATTCAAAAGATTAATTAGATTTTAAAAACTATTAAAAATCAAAAGTGACTTACGTTTTGTGACGGATGTAAGAATTTAATATATATTAGCAGAATCGAAGGAATAGTTTATTGTAGCAATTAACTAATGGAATTGCTTCCTCCTGCAATGCATATTAATTAGTTGACCAGTGGCAAATATGTCAAATCATAGACCATGTGATTTGAAATTGTTAAATCATAGACCCGGATGTGTACGTAACCTGTTAAATTTATTTTAGAAACATTAATTATCATTCATTGTTTTAATTATTTCAAGATAATTTTCAAGGCACCATTCAAGACTTGAAATTAATTTGTAGTAAAAGGATACCACCATACCGAAATTTAGAGTAAACATAACATTGCAATTACTGCAGGTTTGGTAGCAAGAGATTTCGCACCTTTGAAAAATTACAAAGAAGAAAATGATTTAGGTGTGCATAACCATGCACTTTAAATGATAGTGAAATATGTTGATGTTTAAATTATATGTTGTATGACGGGAATAGAACGGAGCCAAACCAAAAGACTTAGACTAACTCCAACAACAATCCATTATATCACCCTCTAACTGTATCGTTCTCCGTTCCTGTTTCATCTTTTTAACACTTTATAAATTAATCTACTCCAACAAACACCCTTTATACAATTCTCTTAAAACATTTTTTCCCTTCATCTTATATATAACAAAACAAAATCATATGTAATTTAAAATACAATATTTTTTTACTCTATTATTTTTCTTATTATTTTTTCCAGTATTTTAGTTACATTATTTTCATGTTTATAATTATACACTTATATAATATAATAATATTCACAGTTTCACTCCAAGATGAACTCCAGATTTGAAGGTGTGTATAAAGGAATTAATGAGTAGAGAGGAGACATATGGGGTCTCAAATGTTGGTGCCAAGGAGTGATATTACTTTTAAAAACTTTTAAAGTCAGAGGCCATGACCAATTGGAGATAAACTTTACCAATTAAACTACACCGCCATGCACTCATTAGATTTTTAATTCCTTTATTTATTAGGGTTAATTCCTTAAAAAAGATAGCTTTTTATACTTATTACTCTCATAGCGACATAAACGAATCATTGGATTATAAGCGATATAATATATCTATAATGACCAAAGTATCCCTAATCTAATTATAACTCACCGATTTTTTTTTATCAATTCCTCCACCGCCACCTCTTCTCCGGCGCCACCACCTCCACCTCCAAGTGTATTGATGAAGGAATATTTGTGGCACCTCTTCTCCGGCGCCACCACCTCCACCTCCACCTCCAAGTGTATTGATGAAGGAATATTTGTGGTGGAAGGTATGAGTATGAACGCGTTTTCTGTTTGTGTTGATAAGCTCTACTCGTACGACATTTTGTTGAACTTGGTGTTTTTCAATTGTTTTATTCGCAATTTTAATGAGATTTTTTACTAAAATGTTGATGGATATATCATTAATTGTCTTGTATAGTTGTTAGTCCTGATCCGTAATAGTTGTTGATGTAAAACTTATTTTTCCCATTCTCGACATAGCAAATCACTTTCCATAAATAGTGAAATCAAATGTGAACATGAGCTTTGACTTGACCGGGATTGAAATGGAGGAGTTGAAACTATAAATTTCGCTTATGATGCAATTTTGTGACTAAGTTGATTTTTGTTATGTGTATGCAGCGATGTCTGCTAGTTATAAGACGAGGAGGATTTTCGTCGCTTTTCGATTCCGCTTATAATGCTTACCAATTCGCCTCGACCGCCGGTTTACCAAACACGATACTCGTGCGATGTGCAATACCAAAAGCGATGTTGGGGTTCTCGTTTTGCCTGGTCTTTTGCTTGACAACTCTACAAATGCTCAAATCTGTTGACAAAACAGAGTACCTATCTAGTCACCTCGAGTGTCTCAGTAGTGGATTTTTTCCATTGATTACACATTCAAGCAATCTGCAGGGTCTCAATTGTAAGTTGTATTTGTATTTCATTCAATATCCTCAGATGCATTGACCTTCAAACATACTTCAAAAGTTAACAACTTCCACTAGTTTCTTTGACTATGTAATTTGGCTATTTAAGAATATATGAGAGAGAATTCCATGATATTGGCCTCTTTTGTACTTATGTTCTTGTGCCTAATGTGTAGTATAACAGACCATATGGCTGTTGCTTTTGTTTGGGGGTTACTAGATATACTTTGCTGTCTATTAATTACCTTGACAAATATTTATCTTCCGGATAAGTGAAGCAAGGTGTTTTCAATGCACTCTAATTTTGATGGAAGTCTCAATCCAACCTTAGAGTTCAAGAAGTGTTTTCCCAAATGAGACCATCCGGTCTATGGTCGAACGCTGAGGTACGCAAAGAAATGACAAGTTACATCCACCGACATACTTTTCTTGTTTTCACCTCCTTCCTCTTCCTTCTAAATACCGCAACCTCGACATTAAATGACCGACTCAAATCCTCATCAACCGCTTTGGCCTCTCGGGTTCGAGTACGCACCATTAATTCCTTCTAATCGACGAAGGCTTTCTTCTCCGTTGATTGAAGAACTCACCGGAATCTCGTGTATCGAGCGTAACCGCTTAGTTGTTGCTACACAGTGCGTGATTCATTAGTAGAATCTCAAATTTGATTCTCGATCTCATATCGCTTTTTTGATTCTCGTGATTCATGCAGGTGTTCATCAATTGCGCTGCAACTATTTTTCTATCACCGATTTTCTCCGCTCCCATTCGCTTCGTTGTCTTCGTGATTCCGCTTGGACGACTAAATTCCCGATCTTTACTTATCGAAATGGCAAATTAAAATTTTCATTAATTATCATATCCCAAAGCGTGGACCATCTTTCTCCTACGATCCGCAGATGATTGCACAAAAGTGTGTAAGATGTTGTTTATATATTGTATTATCTTTACGTCGCTTTTTTTTTTCTTATCAAATTCGAATTTGGCTTGAAATGGGAACAACCTTTTAATAAGTTGTCTTTAATTTGAAGGTCTCGTGGTACAAGGATAGATTACGATTAAATGGCATGAGATCACACTTGTACACTAAATAAAGGCCACGCAAAGATGTAATAAGAAATGAGAAGCTTGAAATACATACTATTCAAGAAGAGGTCCATACTTTTCATTCCTCCGCTACAAACAAGCCAAATTGATATAATGTAATGAAAAAGCATTCCATTCCATTCCATTACCGCAATCCGAACACGCCATTAGAGTTTCTCCGCTGCCAAACAAGCCAAATTGATATAATTAATGAAGTGACATTGATGTCACCGCAGATGACATCGTGATACATTGGGATAATTAATGGTCGACATTGATGTCACTACAGATGTCAATGCATACATTAGACAACTAACGAAGTGATATTGATGTCACCGCAGATGCGCATGTGTCACTTCATCGCGTGTCTCTCAGATCGGGGTGTCTCTCGCAATGCGGTGTCACTTCATCGCGGTGTCTCTCGCATCGCGTGTCACTTGTCTCGCGAATGCGTGTCACATCATCGCTGTGTCTCTCGCATCACGGTGTCGCTTCATCGCCGCGGTTCTACATCATGCGGTGTCACTTCATCGCTAAGTTGTCTCTACATTCATATGGTCATCGATCGGGCGTCGCAGCTTGTCAATGCATCAGATGGTTATTGCATCGGAGGTGGTCAATGATCGGGTGGTCAATGCGCCGCGTGGTCATTGAATCGTGGTGGTCAATGATATCGGGGTGGTCACCGTGATCGCTGTGTCACTTCATCGCGTGTGTCTCAGATCGCGTGTATCCGCATTCGCGTGTCACTTCATCACGGTGTCTTTGCATCGTGGTGTCTCTCAGATTCGCGGTGTCATTTCATCGTGGTGTCTCCGCAATACGTGTCTCTACATCACAAATGTTATAACATCGCACGTGGTGTCTCTCGGATCTGGCGTGGTCAATGATCGCGTGTCTCTCAGATCGGGGTGGTCACCGTGATCGTGGTGTCTCGTGGTCGCATGTGTCTCGATCAGATCGCGTGTCACTATCATTGCGGTGTCTCTCAGATCGCGGTGTTCTCGTGATCGTGATGGTCATCGATCGGGCGCCGCGTGCATCAGATGGTCATTGCATCGCGTGGTCAATGATCGCGCTCAACGCGTCGCCGCGGTGGTCATTGAATCGCGACGCGAATGACGGGGTGGTCATTTTATCGCGGCGTCAATACATCGGTTTTTTTTTATAATTTTTTAAAAAAGAAAAACTGTACAGCGCCATAATTAAATATATATATATATAATTAAAATTAAAAAAACTGAACAATGTTTTTTTTAATAAATAATAATAATAATAATAATAATAATAATAATAATAATAAATTACCAATGCGCCAGTTTTTTTATTTTTTATTTTGTTTTTTTCTTCAGCAATGATTTTAAATATCTATCTAATTTCATAATCTTATGTTCAATGTATTCCTTTTATCCTTATGTTCAATGTTCGATTACAGATTTTTGGCCTTTGACCCTATTTATTATTTGCATCACTATTGCTTATTGAGAACATAAATTCCCAAACTCTTAAAAAGCTTCAGCATAAACTAGAACATAATTTTTCATGGTTCAACAATCTAAATTGCATGAGACAAATGCTCAAAGTGAACCTGTCATAAGGAAAAATAAAAACATTAGTGAAAGTCAAGTTTAATGCAATAGATTAGCAACATTTAACCGCAGATTCCAAAACATATAACAAACCTTCCAATTCTTCAACCAAAAAATATATTCATAAATAAATAAAGAAGCATTCAAAATCCTCATATAATTAATATCACCAACAAATACAGTAATTTAATCTAAAGATCCCGCATGGATTGCAACAAAAAGATATAACTAAAATCAGGTAAATTGACATATGAACCTGCATAAATTAACACAATCAAAATATGTTTTTGAAATCAGGGTTCTCAACCGGTGTCTTGCAAAACCATATATCATATCCAAAGCAATCAAGCTGCATCTGCTCATTACACATATTAAAATGAAAACTCACCAGGGATGGAAGAAGTGACAACAATCTTTTCGAAGAATCAAAGTTCTTGGTGGCTCAATATATGTACATGCACGTAATAATCCATCGAAAGAGACCATCCTCTCAATCCCATATAGAACGCCAAGAGGTTGCCATATATAGATGGAGATGAAACGTTATTTCATAACCGTGGAAATCCTTAATTACCGCCATTTAATTGAACGAGAAAGAAGAAACGGACATGGGTAATTGGGTATAACCAAAAGACGGTGAGTATGAGGGTGTTTTACGTTATTGCTGAAGATTAACTCAACCTTATTTTCCGTAAATTAATTTAGAGAAAAACCGCGTCGTTTTGGTCTGTGTAGATAATAAATTGGTCAACCGTTTATGCACAATTAATATAAGCTTCTAAATATAAGATACGTGTTTTTAAAAATAATGGGCTAAATGGATAACTTTATATACCATCAGGCCCATTAAGGCATCAAATCATTTGATCTGAGCATTCAAGTCTCTACAAAATTGCCACATCAGCACATTTCAGATGAAAGCCTTAGAGCAATGGCTATGGCTCAATATATCATCTTGTGAAGTGTCCCTCTTGTCATTAAATTGCAAATTTAATCCACAATACAAGACACTTTAACACCTCAGTAAAAAGCGCTCCAGGTAATAGTGGAAGGTTGTCTGTCCACTTTTATCTTCACCTTGTGCACAAGTTTCTAGGTATATTTTCTTCATAAATGTCTAGCAAACCTACTATATATTATTAACTAGTGAACGCGAAGCTTACGTGCAAGACATACTATGCACGCCAACATAAATCGTTACCAACGATTTATATCAAAGAATAATTTTCAACATGAAATAAATCATGTAAGTTTTAAACCGTGAATAAATTCAACGCACAAAGCACAAAGAGAGCTACTTGTAGCTGAATGCGATATATTTATGTTCTTTTTCTTTCTGTAGACAAGATTGCGAATCACTTTTCTTCCAAATTTCATCGATGTTTCCACCTACAAAATAAACCACAATATGACGATCGGAGAATAATGTCATAAAGTCGATCTCATTATTTTCGAATTTACGAATGAAAGATTATTGAAAAACAATGTTGGCACTATAACTACACGGCCAAATCTCCCGACGCCTTAGCTTCTGGATCATTAATACGCTTGAAACGTGTTTCACTCATTTTATACTGTGCATTTCTCTTTCTCATCATTAATGAATACGCTATCAACTCGTGTTCATTCATTTGGTAAGGGAAAAACGGTCAAACTGGCCTAAAATATAAAAAGTGATTTGGTATTTCATCGCATTAATTATACCGCAGTAACTTCAAACCGCTTTGCCTTTTCTTTCTTTTTTCCCTTTTCTCGCACAAACTACTAACGTGACACGCTTGATAAAAAAGTATTTTATAGCTAAACTTGGTCCATCTTCCATCGTGACACTACACAAGAGTATAACTTCAAATCAATGGCCGCCTTTAATTTTTTTCTTCCTTTTACTGACAAACTACTAACTGCAGACACGCTTGATAAAGCGAAAAAAGTACACGCTGCTGATATATTTTATACTAAACTCACTCCATCTTCCATCGTGACACTACATAATGTAACTTCAAATCCGGCTTCGGTTTTTTTTTTTTTTCTTTTCTTTGCACAAACTACTAATCTGCAGACACGCTTTGTTATTTAAAATAAAACCACAAAGGTAAAAATAAAATAATGTACACGCCACACTAAGCGAGTGCCACATTGGCTTCGCCACCTCTCAGCTTCTTATGTATAAAAGAGATAAGATTCAAACTGTCGATCTTTTTTATTTTTTTTCCTTTTCGCACAAACTACTAACTGTGACACGCTTGATTATTTAAAATAAAAAAACCACAAAGGTAAAAAAATTAATAATAATAATGTATACACGCTACCATGAGCACACGCGCTACTTTGCTATTTTCACCCTTAGCTTTTATAGATAAAAGAGATAAGATTCAAACTGTTTGTCTTTTTTTTTTTTCTTTTCGCACAAACTACTAATCCAGACACGCTTGATTATTTAAAAAAAAACCACAAAGGTAAAAAAATTAATAATAATAATGTACACGTTGTCACCTAAGGAGGTATGCGCGCTTCTGCGCTCACCTCCTTCGGCAAGCTTTTATAAATATAAGATAAGATAAGATATAATAAATTAATTTCTTATCCCACTTAGCTCCTTAGCACCATTTGTTTTTTACCGTGAAAGAATAAGCCATTGTAGTACACAAAGTTTGTCAAATTAAAATAATAATATAAACTTGCACTTTCTTGTGCCAATGCTCTTCTAGCACCTCCAATGGGAGGTTTAAAAAATGCTTATTGTTAAAAATAACACCAATATAAATATACGGGCAATACAGACAAATATTTTTTAGAAAAAGATACGCCATTATTCCAATCGATTTAAATTTTCATACAACTATAAAAATGAATATATTTTTGATCCGATTGTTTAAATACGATAACTCTTTTCATCACATTTTTTTCCGTCATATTTATTTAGATATCTCATTTGATATTTTTCAACGTTACTTTCGAGGTCATTTTTGTAAAAACACATAAAACAAATGGAATAATTAAACATTAAATTTGAGGCCACCCACCGCAACAAACAAAATGATTTTGGGGTTATAAAATGTTGATTTATTCCTTATCACTCAATTTATATTTTCACTATTTCGATTCCTATTTTTCCTTTTGTCTCTTTTAAACCACATCCCCTTTAAAAAGGTTTGAAACACTTTTAACGCTTTAGAAAAGTTTTTCACCATTGGAGTCACCATGACTTAGTAAAGTTTTAAGGAAAAGCTTGATAAATATGAAGCGGTTCAAATGAGAAATAGTTGTCAGGTTCTTACATTATAAAGTTTTTGAAAATGCTTATGTATCATGTATAAAATGCTTATAAAAAAGATTTACGAATCGGGACGATTGCGACACTCGCCATAAACATTTTAATGCGCTTACGACCTGGATATCCTCTTAAGAAATTGCCACATCAGCATCTCACATGTTTTCTTATTACAAGTGAAGGAAAGGAATGATAATTTTAAATAATTTATATACATATATATATATATGTATATAAAGATTATTTTATATATTTGTACTCTTTTGAAACAAAAAGCACATATTTCATTTAATTTAAAACAAATTTGAATTAACCGAGTAGTTTGAAACAAGTAAAGAGTGACTTTTAACGTAACGCCATGGCGCCACTCTCGGTTTGATTCTCCTCCGGCGCTGAATGTTGAAAGAGCTCATTGGTTCGATTCTCCTCCGGCGCCAGAATGTCAAATAGCCCACTCGGGTCCGATTCTCCTATGAAGCGCGCAATGTTGAAAGAGCCTCACGGGCCATGCACCTTACTCCCGAAAGAAGACGACTACGATACACCACCCGGCCAAACTCCGAATTAGTTGGACCAATTCGCTCCTGCATACTGGGGCTGCTGTTGGTAAAAACTCGACCACTTGGAGCCGCTTGGTAGCAGATACCGGGATAAAAAAAGCAAAAAAATCGTGATTGAGGTCGTATTCAATAAAAAATTGTACGCTCAATCGATAAGCTCAATGATCGATTCCATTTGTTAGCCCGGTAAGAACTCGGCCGACCACTTTGGCCCGGATAACGTGTTTTAAGCAAAAAAAAAAAAAAAAAAAAAAAAAAAAAAAAAAACTTGAATTCACTTGGAGTTGAAGTTTAAAGGTACTCTGAGTTCAGATTCGACAAAAACCAATGTATCGCTCAAATCGATAAACTCTATGAATTTATGATCAATTCCATTTGTTAGCCGATAAGGAACTCCATCTTAATTGATACGTGGGAATAATGTTTTCTCCTTTCATGTTTGTGCTTGTATAGCTAATACTAATTAATAAAATACTTCCCTTTAGAAAAAATGATCATTCTACTCACATTGTTTACGCGCTTTAACGGTATGTAAACGACGATAGCTAATTTCATCAATGTTCATTGCATTCGATTTCATTTTTTTATAATATAATAAAACAGATTTTCTTTACATTGTTAATAAATTTCATCGCTTTCCATCAAATTGCAGTCTTATGACATATTTGTTACTTAATGATTGGAATGGTATTTAAATAAAACCGTATGAATAGAATGAAATAAACTCTGCTCTATTAGAGCTGTTTTGAATGCTGAAATAATGAAATCATTTTACATTGCATTTGATTTAATTTCTTTTACTATAATATAATAGAAACATATTTTCTTTACATTATCAATAAAATTTCACCATTTCCATCAAATTGTGGTCTTACGGCATGTTTGTTACGCATTTGAAATCGAATGATTTAAATAAAATCATATGAATAAAATGAAATATAATGAAATAAATTCATTTCATTACTACGTTCGGAATGTTAAATAATGAAATTAGACAATATATAAAAGCGTCATCACAATCGAGTGATTTAGAAAACATGATAGTGGATTAATGTTAAAGTGAGGAGATGAAATAAAATCATATGAATAAAATGAAATATAACGAATAAACTCATTCCATTACTACGCTTCGAAATAAATAACGAAACGAAACAAACTATATAAAAGATGACGATCGAAGGTGAGTATGTATTTATGATAATGATTAAAAGTTGTGGAGATTAAATAAAATCATATGAATAATGTAATATAAATGGAATAAACTTATTCCATTACTACGCTTATAATGTGAAATAATGAAACTAAATAAATTATATAAAAAACGCATACATCGAAAGGATAAATAGCGCATGATAAAGGATTAAAGTTAAAGTGAGACGAGGTGATGTAGAGTAAGAATATGATGCAT